>VYKG01000570.1:0-27797 GCA_011426275.1 Dactylonectria torresensis | reverse complement strand
ATGATTGTTTACGAGGAGAGAAAGAGATTCCTAAGGAAAACTCTGACTTAAGCTATTTACACAAATCTTCATAAGTTAAATGAGACTATTCATAAAGTATGAAAGTCACATGATCGTTCCCTCACAGGTTGAGGAAGCTTGTTTATTAAACAAAAGATTGAAGGGCTCCATCGATGCGACAGGCGAGCCCCTTACTGCTTCTGCTCTCGAGCCGGCCAAGAATGCCGACGCCGTCTTATTGGGTGCGATAGGAGGACCAGTAAGTCTTCCGTCAGCGCCTCGAATGACGACGCCCATCTCATGTCACAGCTAACATGCGCAGAAATGGGGTACTGGTCTGGTGCGACCCGAACAGGGCCTCCTCGGACTTCGCAAGGGAATGGATGCCTTTGGCAATCTCCGGCCTTGCAACTTTGCGGCCGAGTCTCTTGTCCATCATTCGCCCCTGCGACCTGAGATTGCCCGGGGCACGAACTTTGTCATCCTACGCGAGCTCTGTGGCGGAATGTATTTTGGACCTAACCGACAGGATCCAGACGAGTCCCTGAGCTCAGCCCAAGACGTCGACTACTACACGCGCTCGGAAATCGAGCGAGTGGCGCGGATGGCGGGATACCTCGCCAGGAAACATGACCCACCTCTGCCTGTCTGGAGTCTGGATAAGGCCAACGTACTCGCCGCTGCCGGGCGGCTTTGGAGACTGGTCGTGTCCGAGGTCTTCAAGAAGGAGTTCCCAGATGTGCAGCTTGGGCATCACTTGATCGATGTGGCAGCAATGCTCATGATCAAAAGGCCAACGGCATTGAACGGAATCGTGCTCACGAGCAATCTGTTCGGAGACATCATCTCGGACGAGGCCAGTGTGATCCCTGGCAGTCTCGGACTTCTTCCAAGCGCAAGCTTGTGCGATATCCCCGCTCCAGGTAAAAGGATCAAAGGGATATATGAGCCAATTCACGGTAAGTCATAAGTACCTGTCAACCCACTTGTTGACGCTCTCTCCTACTGCAGAGAGACTAATGGGTTCAAAAGGCTCTGCTCCCGACATTGTCGGCAAAGGTGTCGTAAACCCGGTGGGGACCATACTATCGGCGGCTATGATGTTGCGATACTCTCTGGGGCAAGAGGAAGCTGCTGCTGCCGTGGAAAGGGCTGTCGCGGACACACTTAATCAAGGATTCCACACGCCAGATATTGGGGGGTCCACCGGTACAACGGAGTTTGGCGACGCAGTGGTTCGAGCCCTTGAGGCTATACTGGCGTAAGAGTCTTTTTTTTTAAGCGTTCAATTACTACTTGAACTGCGTTTTCGCTCTATCAAGGACGAATTGCTTCCACAATGAACAAGAAAGACGACTTCTCACACATTTCTGCCGTCTTCATGTACCCAATGCTAGCACAGTTGTTTCTAAACAGATGCAAAGCCATATTTTAATTGCTGTAATTACGAATTTCACCTGATCTAGCTCTACCGGATGCTGTTCTCATACTCAAGCGCCTCTTGCATATCCTTCTTCAACGTTTGAGCCGTCACCGTTGGTACTACAGCCAAAGGCGACCGTGGCGGACCCCCGTATTGGAATGCCTCCTGAAGGACAGCCTTGGTGCCCGAAATCCCGGCAGCCGTGTGAGGCCAGTCACCCTCAGATAGCAATGACTGCAGCTGAGTGGCCTCTTGAAATCGTCCCTCGGCGAACAGCTCGTACACCTTGACGACCATCTTGGGTAGAATGTTTGCGCCTCCGGCAACGACCCCAGACGCTCCGACAGCCAGTGCTTGTAACGTAAAGTCGGCGAGCCCAGCGGCAACCCAGTACGGCTTTTCTGGTTGCGACGGTGTCATGCCATCCATGGCGCGAGCAACGCGTGCAAGCTTGCCTGTGTCGCCGCACGTGAACTTCGTTCCCACGATGTTGGGGTGACCGTTGGAGATGCGTATCAGGAGATCCGAGCTCATGGTGATACCTGATGACACCGCTGGGAAGCTGTATAGGATGACTGGGAGTGGTGATGCGGCCGCTACCTTGATGTAGAAGTCGTAAATGGTGTCAGGTATCATGGCTGCCGTGAAATACGACGGCGGCAGGACAAGCACATGAGAGCCGCCGGATTCCTTTGCTTCCTGACAAAGTTCTATTGTCTCATGCAAGGATTGAGCGGAAGCGCCGACAATGACTGGCGTGTCACCATGTCCATTAGCGGCCAGGGTATCGACAATGCACTTGACAACCGTCTTCCGCTCTTGGCGGTCAAGATGTACTGCTTCGCCGTTGGAACCCAAGGCGATGATTCCAGAAACTCCAGAACCCATCAAACGCAAGATATGGTGCTTCAGCGTCTCGAGGTCCAGCGTTGAAGACTGTGTGAAGAAAGTCAGGGTGGCAGCATAGGCGCCAGGCTTTAGGTTTCGGTTCAGAGATGGTGTCGCCATGTTGATGAATGGAAGACCAAAGACTCGCAAAAGACTTTCACGGCTGTACGAGACTGTGCAGGCCCTATAGGGAGCACTTTATCATATATGATGCGACGGAGCTGATGTGTCACACCCAAGCTCTAGTTGAAACGAAACCGCCCGCAATGTCTGCATACGGTTGGATTCAACTTCCAACCGTTTCTTTCCGCGGGAACATTAGTAATTCGATCCGGACGAAAGGGCGGCTGATCATCGCGTCCTTATCGAACGGTGAAGCACTTGACATGTCCTAAGCCCATTCCCAATCCAGAAGCAAGAGTCCCCCACCCTCGCCTGTGGCGTAAAAGGGCATTTGAGCGAGGGTTATTACAAACGTATCTACAGTGTTTCTGAAGATGGGACACTGAAGATAACTAGTTGCAAGTCCCCAGAACTGATCTCTGTGCCCACTAGTACCATCTACTCTACATGTCTCTTACCTCAGTGTCATTACTGTACTGTGACATCGAACTCAGCAGCTACGCTTCGAATGACTACGTACTTGATTAACGTCGACGGCCTTGCCTCACTCAAGGATAAAACCATTTTGATCACTGGCGCAGCCACGGGAATCGGAAGGTCTGCTGTCCAGATTGCGCTTGGTAAGACGATGCTTGATAGTCAATCTGCTCCCTTTTCACTTGATGAGGAGATGACTGATATGTGAATTTTCTCTGCGCACCTGTAGAGAACGGCGCTAAGGTGGCTGTGGGCGATTGGAACGAAGAGGCAGCGGCGCTGATTGCACCCTTTGGGGATCGGGCACTCTTCAAGAAATGTGACGTTTCAAACTGGGACGACGTTTTGAGTCTGTTCGAAGAGGCGCACAGCAAGTTCGGAGTGCTTCACAGCGTCATTTCCAACGCCGGCATCAACACTCATGAAGGCTTTCTCTCGGATGAGCTGGATGACGAGTCGGGAAAGCTATTAGCCCCCAGCCTAAAGTCGATTGACGTAAATCTTGTCGGGCCCATTTACGTGACCAAGTGCGCAATTCACTTCTTTCGCAAATGGCCCGACGTGGCCTGTCAGCTAGTCATCAATTCTTCAGCTGGCGCCTTCTTCCCTGCACCGCCCATACATCTCTACTGCGCGGCGAAGACTGGATTGCTTGGCCTCATGCGCGCACTCCGAACCGAGACTATCAAGGAGAACATTACCATTAACACAGTAGCCCCGTGGCTAACCAGTGAGTCTACCTATCCCGCCTCTCTGCCAAAATCCCCCCCTTTCAGGTTACCTGCCGCTCACATCTGCATCTAGTCACTCCGATGGTTCTTCCTGACTGGCTGCAAAAATGGGGGCATCTCCCTAGAAACTCGACTACAGGCGTTGCCAATGCGTTATTCCTTCCAATACTCCAGCCAAAGGTCAATGGCAAGTCATTTTTCGTGGCCGGAGACCAGATCATTGATTTTGAGGATACGCTTTATAACGCTGAACCACAATGGATGGGAGAACAGCTAAGCAGGGATGTACGCGCCGGTCAGAAGCTCTTATTGGGTGTCGATTAGAATTGGACGGACTCGATGTTAAAACTGAGCGAATATACAGTCTGCTTGCGTGTCACTACAGGATGCGGTCAACCCCACATCAACTGGTTTTGGGCTTCCCCCACATGGCACTTCAGGAATGATTATTAAAGACGGTAAATGGCGAAGAGGCTTGGGTTTAGAAGAACAGGAGAAGCATACTCTCATCAGTTCACCATCCAAATTGATCTCCAACATAGTCATGTCTCAGATCAACCATCCGCAGCTGGGCAGGGTGACGGGTACCAGCCAGGATGGCATCGCATATTTCCGCGGCATCAAGTACGCATCTCTAGCGTATGCATTTGCGGCTCCAAACATTTACTCGGAGCGTGCGGTGGACGGGCTAGATGCTACGCAATACGGGTGAGAGACTGCGCTTGGTTTGTGTATGGCTCTCATTCTCAAGTCTGACCACCATATCAACAGGCCTGGTGCCCCGTCTCCAACCGCTGGGTGTGACATGGAACTCGGTATCCTTCAGAAAAGCCTGCTTCACGGTTCATTCACTACCTCTCCTACCGAATGCCTGAATCTTAACATTGCCATCCCCGAAGATGTAAAGGGGCCGCTTCCTATTTTCGTCTTCATCCACGGCGGCGGTTTCGCCATCGGCTCCAACCTGGCCACAGTATGACTTGACGCGCATTGTCAAACTCAGTCAGGATATTGGAAAACCGGTTGTGGGTGTTCAAATCAATTGAGAGTGCCTTCTTGTTGCACATTCTCGATTCGCCGTGCCCTTTCGTTTGCGACAGCAATTGGACAGAGTGCCGGAAGCGGTAAGTAGCTGCCCTTGGAACCGCTGGCGTGTTTCGCTAGCTAAGGACCTCCTCTAACCAACTGTTCAGTTTCCGGTACATTATATCTTCAGTCGAGCAAGCTGCACTTCCAACAACTGGTCTCGATGAGCAGTACCTCTTTACTTATGCCGCCACTTCCTCTCCAAGTCGCTGACGCCATGTACAAGGTTGTTCTGGAGAGGATCCAGGTTGATGCATCTCAAAGCCCTGCAGAACAGTTGAAACAACTTCTACTCGTCTCGAACGAGTTGACCCTAACCCACGTCGGCCCTGATGTGACGCTTCACCCAGTCATTGACGGAGAGATCGTCAGGTCAAAGCTATCAAGCACTCAATGGGGCTCTGCAGATGTGTCGAGTGTTATCCCCGGAACGAATTGGTGCCGTCGACTCTTGATCGGTGATTGTCAGCACGATGTCAGTCACGTACACAGATCATCTTTACAACTGCGTCAGCTAATACGTGTATGCCTAGTCCACCATCATGAAACCCGCCTTCTTAGCACGAAAGGCGGGCATAGCTAACGCTTTTAAGAAGTCCATGACCAACCATTTGCCGTCAACTTGGGCAAACAACAGCAACGACAGCACTCCTCTCCAAGCGCTTTTGGAAGCATACAATATTACGACCGAGACCCCGGACGATGAGGCACTCACAAACATTTTACAAGTGCTAAACGACGCACTTTTCTACACTCCCGTATTCACGATTGCGCAGTCATTCCCGCGGCGGTCGTTCGTCTATCTTTTCAACGAGCCGAACCCATGGGATGGCCCTAGCCGTGGCGAAGCCGTGCATATTTTGGATGTCGCATTCCTGTTCCAGAACTTCAACGAGCACCTAGACGCCAAGCAGGCAGAAAGCGCCAGAGAGTTCGGTCGCGATCTCATAGTGTTTGTCAACGGCCAAGAGCCCTTTCCTACTCATGATGCTCAAGCCGGAGGTGCTAAGGTGTACGGACCTCCGAGCAAAGCGGGTAGCGCATTCGTCAAAAGCAAAGACCCTGCTGATTACGGCCGTCGCTCTGCCAATTGGCAGCTATCTCAAGCCTTTGGTTGGGATAACCTGGCCTTTGCATTGTCCCTGTTCATTGCAGGGCAGTAGTGCTGAGCTTTGTGCAGTACAAATGTCTGCATAGACTCAGATCAACGTTGGGGACCTCACTATCTATCATATTCTATCTTCACTAGCAATGAAGCACCATTCATACATCTATTTGTACTTGTACTTGTACTGCCTTTTCGCACCATCAAGGGATTCCAACTATCACACAGTCAGTGTTACTCCGGTGGGATGTCATTATTTAGGTGCTCCATAATTCCACCACATGACCTAAATGAGGAAAGTGGGGGGAGATTTCGCTCTCTTTTAAGGGTTAGCTTTGCCCCCAACATCACATTGTGGCGAGACGCCACTCCATGCCAACTGTCCTCTAGTGAGATTCATCATGCTGTCTCACGTTGGTCCTAGGTTATGCTTTTTTTACCATCTGTTGCACAAAAGAACGGCGAGATAAAATCAAATAAAAAATAAAAGACTCAAGCAACATTGCCATAAAAACCCCAGAGTGATAAGTAGAGCCAGGTGCCTGGGAAATAGTAGGACCTTTTGCTTCTAGATAAGCCAGCTTTTCCCCTATCAGTACCAAATTATTACTATATCAAGAGTGTAATCAAGGCGCTTCATCGTTTACCTCACATTCTCCTGGAATTTTCATGGTCAGCAAATGGTTACGGTAACAGAAGAGCCACGGCTAACGGAACGTACCTGGAACCTCTGTTTAGATTTCAGGGAGCTAATAAATTCTCGAGTCTCGTCTTAGCATGACCAGTGCTGAGCAATCATATCAACCAGGACCGCAGCCACGTCCTTGGCCATCTTGACATGGCCACAGATGTATAGATGGGCAGGCGAAGCTGATGGGTCACGGCCGAGGGCCTTATTGCTGCCGTGAGATACTGCGAGTTTAGACCTTGGAAGCGGATGTCGGCCGGCATCTCGTCGTCTTGAATCGCTACCATCAAGTAGATTCTGCACGTGGAGACGGTGCTCGAGGACGATCTGGAGTAGTAGCGGGCTCCAAATGATCCAGAAGGACGTCAAACGGCAGCGGAGACCACGTGGTCCCGTTGCTTGCCTTGTTCAGTAGCTTGGCGATATTCATGTCTGTTTGTCACCTGGTGGTGGAACAACTCCTTGTCTTCGGCGAGCCTTCCAATAGAACTCTTTGCCTCCTCGGTTGGTGCAAACGGGGTGATGGCTCCGAGCGTGGGCCGTGAAATAGGACCTCGAATATCGACATAGTATCTTGCCATATTCTCGCGCGTCGCAAGACTCGGCATCTCGCTCTAGCGTCTTCAGCAGGATGGCGCCAACAGCTGTCTCACTCTGTCGATGGGCGCGTAGAACGGGTTGCGAGCGTTGGACGGGCCGACCGTCATTGCGTGGTGCGTCAGCTTGGCCTCGTTTCTCTCCCCGAGGTAGAAGACCTTGGACTCGAACACAGGTCCGAGACTTCTTCCGGCTGCCAAAAGGCGAAAGCAGCTTGGGCACCCGAAGAAATTTCCCGAAGATGTGGTCTTCCAGTTCGTGTACGGTAGAGTCGAGGCCTAGCTTCTCGGGGAAGATCCGCGCCAGACGCTTGGCGTATGTTTCGGCCGTCCCAGTCTGAGCCGAAGAAGATGATTGCATCCTTGGGTGAATCCTAGGAGTGAGATTCGCCATCGTTGGCGAACTTGTCTTCAAATGCTCCCGTCTTGACTGCAGGCTTATCCTGCAGCAGTGTGGACTTGGACTTGAACTACTATGGATAAATGACGAGGTTAACTAGCACCGCTAGCACTAGGGTCCGAGTCACCTAACTTATTGGACCGAGAGGCGGAATATCCCTAGTAGAGGCATGAAAAAAACAGCTGCCCCTAGGGAGCCTTGGATTGATGGGCTGACATTGTTGCTACTCCAGATCTGTCTGGGTCAGGTCATCTAGCATTCTGAAAAAAGTAGGATCAAAGAGGATCAAACCGCAGACACGTCTTGGAGTTCTTCTTCGGGGCGATGGGGTCACATATGTACTGACGTCTTTTTCGTCATGTTGTTGGGCATGCAACTATTTCTAGCCAGTACCACCCTTCCCCATGTCCTAATCTCCTACACAACCCCACATTCCCCGATGCTCTTGAACTTGTGAGGCCTGAGGTCTGAATTGGCGGAGGAGGTGGAGCACATTAGCCCAGCAACTTTGTATATCCTACATGGTACATATGTTAGCCACCGTGCAAACTGGCAACTGGGTGTCCTTCGAGACCCTGTGATATCGCCGACCCTCTCCCTGTGGTTAACCAATTTCGGTAAAGCTTCTGAAAAAGCCAGCTAAAAATCCAGCTAAAAATCCAGGGGTTGGACTAGGTCGTCCTTCCCCGCAAAGGGTTCCCGGGGTTCTCGGGGATGCAGCGACTGTGGCTCCGAGATTACGCAGCAGTGCCAGCCTCGCTAAGTGGCAGTCCCCTCGTTATTGGGTACTAGAGTCGTTAGATAACTTACGTAGGTTATTACCTAACGCTTAACTTACCTACCCAGGTAAGCAGTGAAAGGGAGGCCGGCCTCTAAACACAGTTCCCTTCTTCCCCATTGGCTCGTAATTACTGTAATAGAAACGCGGGGTAATGCTTCAGCTACGGATTCTCGGGTAGTACAGCGAACCCCGGAATCAATCCGCTCCTGGATCCAGATGAGATGCTTTCGTGTCTCCAAATTTCATCATCATCATTATCAGCAGCAGCAGCAGCATCACGCCCGCAAATTACTGTTACAGTTACAGCTACAACTACAGCTACGGACACAGACACAGACACAGACACAGACATGGTCGGCTCCTCATTCCACATCTTCCGGGCCCTTCACCCACCTGGCAAGGCCACTCAGGGAGTACATACCTGCCCGACCTGCTTCAAGACCTTCACGCGAAGCGAGCATTGCACGCGACACCAGCTCTCGCACAACAAGGAGCGGCCCTTTACGTGCCAGTTTTGCGGCAAGACGTATGCACGAAAGTAAGAAAGCTGCCAGCCATGATAAGTCGCTATAATCAAAAGAAAAAAAAGAAAAAAAAACAAGGAAGAAGACGGTTAATAGTGTATTGAAAATAAACAGAGATCTAGTCAAGCGACACGAGCGGACGATACACGCAGACGAATACTCGAGGCAAATGGAAGCCAAAAACACCCAGGGCAGCTCGAACAACGTCGACGATGGCCATGAGCAGGATCAAGACCAGGACCAGGACCAGACGTCGCCGAGGCCAGAAAACCCACAATCATCCTCCACTTCCGATTCCATCACAGTGCAGGTCGTCCCGATGATGAGCCTAAATCCGCGCAAAAGGCCACGCCATGAAGCAGACGAAAAGGCCAAGAGCTCAGCGACCGACCCTCCCACGACGAGGCTGCCAGGTTCCATTTCCACAAAGGCCACAACCGTCGACGATACGCCAAACGTCGTCTCACTGGAAGAAATCTCGTCTGCGAATCATGGCTTGGCTCAGCCGAGGCCTTCGGGAGACGAGTTCGTTGGCCCCGTCGCGGAAGTCATGACCGCAGCCCCCTCAAATTCTGCGACTGTGACTGTGACTGTGACTGAGACCGAGACGGAGGCTGAGGTTGAGGCGGGCCTCGACACCCTCGACACTGGCTATTCGCCCGTCCCGGATCCTCTCATGTTTATACAGTCTTTAGATTTCCTCGGCAGCGACTTTGATGACATGGCGGGCGCATTCCACTTTGAGTCAGGCTCCGGGATGCCGCACAACGACGCGAGCTTTCCGTGGCAACACACTCCTTTTGCGCCTCTCGAGTTACAGAATCACATATTGGAGCAGCAGCAGCAGCAGCAACAGCAACAGCAGCAGCAGCAGCAGGGCCTCAGGTCAAGTGATGAGTCGCTACTGACACCCGAAAGCAGTGGCGGGGAGCCTGACCATCCTACCCACTCGGCGGGCGATTCTCCCGGTAGGCTGCCCAAGATCCTCAAGGAGACACCCGCTAGTCTGCCGCGGATCCTGATAGACGACGATGCATACCGGCATCTTCAGCTTGATACCTGCTCGCGGCTGAAACAGTCCCACGTCCCTATGCCTCTGAAGAACCCTTGGGAAGTGCAGCTTATGCTCAATGGCTACATCGACAGCTTCCATCGCCACCTTCCCATCCTCCATCTCGCCTCGATGAAGCCGAGCCAGACGCCGAGCCCCTTGATATGGGCAATGTGCTGCATCGGAAGTCTGTACCGCCTCGATCGAGAAAAAGCACGTCGCTTCCATGCGTTGGCAGTCTCGATGCTGTCCTCGGATACCAATAACTGCCGGATTTTAGGGTCGCCGCGGTCCTACGAACGCCAACGAAGCATCAATACGGGAATGGAACCGCTATGGGTCATGCAAACTCGCGTGTTGTTATGCTTTTATGCATCACTCGGCGGAGACCACGACGTCGCGGTTGCTGTGTTCGACGAGCTAGGTCTCTTCACAAGGGTTCGTACTGTAGTACCTTTATCTCCGAGCTGGTGAGCTACCTAGTGTGATCATTTGCTGACCATCATGCCACTCTTTCCTGCAGGATTACCGACTGCGCCGAGATTACCTCCGACGTTCTCGGCCTCCGCGTCGCGATACCTGGGAGGAATGGATTGAGAGGGAGTCAATGAAGAGACTGCTATGCGCCATGTTTATGAAGAGCAATCTGCTCCTCATCCTGTATGATGTGGTGCCCGGGTTCGACACCAGCCAAGACCTAGACATTGAGGCGTTGGAGGAAGAACGGCTGTGGAATGCTCCCACTGCGGCCACGTGGGAGGCTATGCGACAGGAAGTCATCCCTTGCACCAAGAGCATACGTGACATCCTCGCCGATATGCTCTCCGAGATACCACCAGATGAGGACGACGTTGCAGAGTCCTACGGCATGTCCGGGTTCACAGCTCTCGTCGCGGTGCATGCCGTCAACATACACAACTGGCATCTTTCCCAGGTCTCACGAACAATGAGAAGGGGGATGAAGACGGCGGGGATTGCGCCCAACGCCATGCTGCAGCACTCTCTCGCGGCCTTGACGAGATGCCGCGAGGTTCTGCGTCTTTCACGTCCCAATGGCGCCGAGCCCATGTGGGACGATCCCGAGGGGCCGCTGTTGTTCAACTGCGAGGCCATGCTCCGAGCCGCCTACGCTCGCCTGTTCACCGACGCCAGCTTGCCGCAGCGCTTCACCATTCTGTGCGCTTCCTCCGAGGACAGACAAACTGCCCTACGAGAGTTTGTTGAGGCCAAGCAGGAGCGCAGTGCCTTGATGACCAAAGCGGTTAGTCACGTCCTCGAGTCGATCCTGATTCCTATCAAAGTTGGTTATTTGCTGGTGCAGAAGACGGCAGCATTCTCTTGGAGCGTCGAGACTGCGGTATCTGCATGGGCGTGTGGTCAATACCCCCCTTCCCCCCTCTCTATAAGTTGTCTCGGGAGGAAAAGCTAACTCGACATGTGTCTGCGACAGTCTTCCTCCTCTGCAAATGGGTTTATTGCATCGAAACGCTAAAACCTCAGGACGGTCCCAAAGACCTGGAATCCCGCCTCGTCTCTCAGGTGAAGACGGCTTTGCACAATATGGGGTGCGAGTACGAGGAGGGGCGCTCCCTGGCGGCGGCTCTTGGAAGAGCATGGGCCTCTTTCCACAACGACGTAAGTGATGATCTACGTATTTCTCGGAGTCAGCGCATGTCCGGGACCGTTACTAACGGGACTGACAGGTCTGGGTGTGGGGAATCACCGCGCGGCTGGGACAGAATTTGATGGAGCTCGCGGAACTCTTCGAGTCAAGCTATGAGGAGCATTGTCGAGACGCGACGACGGGGTCGAATGAAGAGTGTGAAGACTTCGCGCCCCTCATCTTGGAGAGGGAGGGCCTTATAGTATAGATGGATGGTTAAGATAATGTAGAGTGAATGAGCACCGAAATGAGGACGATGGCCAAGTTAAAGGCGACTTTACTAGTGGCTAAATACGAGATATGTAGACACAGTCTAGATGGGACGATAAAGACAAACTACTGTACGATAACAGCAGATTTCTTAACAAATCATACGAGTCTGCTTCTGTATTTGTCCAAGATTGGCCATTTGCCAAAGTACCGAGCCAAACTGCCGCCGGCATACAGTCGTGGTCACATTTACTAAGCTGAGGGCATGCTCCAGTTCCTGAATTTGCCCGCCATCTGGCACCTCATCACCCACTTGCCACAATGGGCAAGATGATGTGAAAGTCGCAATCTGAAGGCACGACTTGCGGATTATCCACTTTCTACTGGGGAAATTCCCGCCCGAGGAAATCGTAGTGTGCTCTCTAGGGTAGGTGCTCCTCCGGGATGCATTGATGGCGCTTCGACATCAACAACCTAGGTGACTACACGCTGAATGGGCAAAGCAATTCTTAAAAGGCAGCTATAGATAGGCTTTCTCTCAAGTGAGCCTTGACCGAACTGAGACTGTTTCCATAAAATGTCACGATTGGGGAGGAGCATTATGAATAATAGGTGGTACGGCTAGTTAAAACTTGCTCGCATTGGTTACGCCACTCGGATTGTTACATCTCTCTAGTCGCGAAACTTTGCGAACGATATCTACAGAATGATACTAGCCGTATGTTTGATACACAAGTCTATAACCCTTAGGCTTTCTTTGCAAGTATTTGTTGCAACGAGGCGTGGGGATAATTCGGGTCCCCACTGAAAGGAGTATCTACATAGTCCTTAGAGGCCTCTCTTTCTCGACTAAAATTACGGACGGGCGGAATGACCTAAGTTACTATTGAAAGCCAGCCGCGGCAGGAAGCATAGGAATATTGTGTTATGATTGATCTGACTAGCTAGAAAAGGGAAGACGCCGCAGTCGGCTGTATGATTAGCGATGTCGGCTGTTGCCTTACAAATTAGGTGTAAATCGGGACGATGGCTAAACCGGATTGTACGGTCGGATCCACACCAACAGTTACGTAGCTGGTGCGCCAACCCGCAATGAGAAGTGTCAGATAGTGGGGGTTGACACACTTCCTATCATGGTTAAGCTGTAGTCTAGATCTAGGTCCGAACCCGGTCTTTTCTGCCCCCACCAATGCCGAGTTCTCTCGCATGGACCTATGGTGTAACTTAAGCGTAGAGACTAGTTACCCTATGATAGGAAAGTCGACCAGCCTCGAAGCCGCATAGCTGATGATCCTGGAAGGGGGTCTCTGTTTGGCAGTACCTCGTCGCTTTCTGGTCATATAAATGCATACTTGAGCTTTGCCCTACGGTATCCTCCAAACGGATATAGCCTCGTCTCTACTCCAGATACTCAAGGTTCTCCGGTGGCAACGTTCATACAACCATGTCGTCCTTCCAGCCTCCACCAAAACTGTCCGACAAGTACTCTGGTATCCCAGAGCGCCTTCTTGACAAGGCCACGGCGATGAAACGCGAGGTTGTCGAGCTGTCAACCAGCGAGATCGTCCCTCGTCCCTCGAACGTTGAGCTGCCTGTTATCCCTTCGGGATACTCCCGGCCCCGATTCAATCGAGCAATTGAGTCACTCAGAACCCTCATCGGACCTGAGAATGTCGAATTGAACGACAAGCCCCTGGATGATGGCTGGTAAGGAGCACACCGTTGCACAATGTTGTCTTCTCGGCGCGTATCTAACGAGTGACAATCAGGTATCTTGAGCGTATGTACCCGGATTTCAAGTCGGTTCTCGTCCAGTTTTAACTAGTTTTTACAGATCCCAACACCCACGATGCTTTCCACTTGGTTGAACAGGAAGAAATGGTCTCCGCTGCCACCGTGTATCCAGCATCGACCGAGGAGGTTGTCCATATTGTGAGATGGGCCAATGAATTCGAAATGCCCATCTATGCCATTTCTATGGGTCGCAACCGTAAGATTTGGCCTTTGGAAAAACTGATGACTTGCACGTCCATCTGCTGATCACTCCCAAAGTCGGCTACGGCGGTGCTGCCGCCCGGGTCCGAGGCAGCGTTATCGTGGATCTTGGCAAACGCATGACCAAGATCCTCGACATCAATCCCGATACGTGCACCTGCCTTTTGGAACCTGGTGTTTCTTTCTACGCCCTCTACGAGGAGATTCAGCGTAGAGGCCACCATCATCTGTGGATTGACGTTCCCGATCTTGGCGGTGGTTCGGTGCTCGGCAACACAGTCGACCGAGGTGTTGGTTATACGCCTTATGGAAATCACTTCGAGTGCCATTCTGGCATGGAGGTTGTTTTACCAACCGGCGACGTAATCCGCACCGGCATGGGGGCACTACCCGGAAACAACACATGGCAGATCTTCCCATACGGCTTCGGGCCGTATGCCGAGTAAGTCGAAGAGAAGAATTACGGCCCAGGTCCTGCGGCTAATAGACACTTTCAGTGGCATCTTCACTCAATCCAACTTTGGCATCGTTACCAAGATTGGTATGACACTGATGCCCAACCCCGGTGGATCCGAGGGATTCGTGAGTAGCATGCAGAGCCAGCCTTGGACGATTCCGGGTTCTAATGTTTGCTGGCAGATGTGCACCTTCAAGGAAGAAGAAGATCTGGCCCAGATCGTGAGTGCACTTCCACCGGCAGCTGTGCCATAGTTCAAGGGGTAGGCTAATATCGGACCTAGATTGAAGTGGTTCGCCCTCTGAGGATTAGGAATATCCTGGAAAATGTTGCTCAACTCAAGCATGTGATTCAAGAAGTTGCCTTGCTCGGCAAGCCTCGAGCCCACTGGTACCAGGGCAAGGGACAGATTCCTCTTAAGCGACTCAGGGAGATCGCCTCGACCCTGCCTTGCGGCGACTGCTCCTGGGTTTATTACGGCAATGTCTACGGGTAAGGCTGGACCAGAGCGACAAAGTCTAGGTCTGGAGGCTGACAGGATTTGCAGACCCAAGAAAAACAGAGATGAGAAGCTCAAGATGATCCGTGACGCATTTGAGACGGTCCCTGGCTCGCGCTGGATCCCCAGGGGCAGCTTACCCAAGGATCACTACATGTTTTCTCGGGAGAAGATTGCAAGTGGTGTCCCGGAGTTCGAGGAGCTCAGGTGGCTCAATTGGCATGTATGTCTACCTGAACAAGAACAAACGAGCTGCTGTGCCGCGGGTGCTAATTGCAAAAAAAACAAAAACAGAAAAACGGATCTCACGTCTTCTTCAGCCCAGTATCAGCCCCACGAGGCGAGGATGCTATGAAGTTGTTCAAAGTTAGTTCATTGCTTCAACTAGAGGATTGTTCTGTGCCTCGTTCACTCACTCACACAATTTGGTAGATTGCCAAGAAATGGCACGACGAGTGCGACCTTGACTCTTTCCCGGCGTGCTGCATCGGCCTCCGCGAGATGTACGTGATTGTCAACATGGTGTACGACCGAGGAGACCCGGTCTCCAAGGACAACGCGTACCGCTGCATGCGTGGCATGATCAAAGATGCAGCGGAAGCAGGCTTTGGAGAGTACCGCACGCACTTGCTGCTCTCCGACCAGGTTGCTGGAACCTACAGCTGGAATAACAATGCCTTGATGAGGTTCCACGAGTCCATCAAGGATACCCTGGACCCCAACGGCATCCTGGCCCCCGGGAAAAACGGCATCTGGCCGAGGAAGTACCGCAACAAGGGGTGGGAACTCGGCGAGAATGATCTGGGACCTCGCACTCAAGGATTGGACGTTTCGCATAAGACTAGGGAGGCGAGAGAAGGTGGTTTCAAGCTGTGATGAGATGAGTCCTTTTTAGGCATGTTGCCTTGTGTGTGTATTGTACAGCATCCTATGGATAAGTCTGAGTAACGCGACGGCCGTGCTCCGTGGTCTGATCTACCTTCTCGTCGGCCAACAGCCGTCGTTCATCTCGCATGTTCGGAAGAAGCACGAGCATGCGGGCAAGCAGCTTTTTGAGGACGGGAATGCCTGGGAAGCCTTATCCAAGATCCTTGCGGCCATGCTCGATGACCCGAGCTTGGATGGTGCGATCCTGATTGTTAATGCCCTCGACGAATGCAAAACGAATCGACACCAGCTTCTCGACTTTGCCAAGCCTTCTCGCGTCAAGTGGATCGTGTCTAGCCGCAACTGGCAGGACATTGAGGAGAAACTATATAATATAAAGCAGAAAGTCAGGCTGCACCTCGAGCTAAACAAGGACTCGATCTCCAAGGCTGTTAATACGTACTTTAGACACAAGGTAGACCAACTAGCATATGATAAGAAATACGATAAGGAAATAAGGCAAGCTATTAAAACACACTTAACATCCAATTCTGACAGCACCTTTCTCTGGGTGGCCTTGGTTTATTAAGAGCTTGTAAATATTAAGATGGTCTAAAAACAGCACACGCTCTCTAAGTTAAAGTTATTCCTGCTAGGACTTAATCCCCTCTATAAGCAAATGATAGAATAAATCTCTGATTTAAGTAATATAAATATTTATAAGAAGATACTGGCTATTACTTCAGTTATATACTGATCTATGTAAGAGTTAGGGCCAATAGAGCTGTGGTCTTATCAGATAAGAGGCCACGTGACATAGGCTAGGCTAGCTCTTCAGCGAGGGCTCGCTAAGCACTCGCTAAGTGAACGCTTATATACTACCCTATACCTGCCTTCAGATCTTTTACATAATACTTTAATAGACTAACCCTTATAATTCGTTCACTTCTATATCCTAGTGGATTATTAATACATTATATAAGATAAGAAAGAATATATTACTAAACCTAAGCATTACTAAGTGAGTGATAAGCGAACTGTAAATAAATATAGGATTATTTACTTAAAACCTTATATAAAATGAAGCTAGAAAAAACTTTAAATTACTAATTATAAATAATAAAGGATTTTAATTAGAATATAATTTAATTAATTATTTAATTTAAAAAGAAATTAAAATAAGATTACTTTATATATTTTATAAAGATAGCTTTTATAAAGAATTACTATTATTTATAGTTTAATAATTAGTAATTAAGTATTTATTAAAAAGTCTATAATTAGTGTCAGATATGTCAGAGGCGAAAGTTGCCACTTATTGCCACCTATTACTACAAGGCTTAGCAATCAGCTTCTAGCTGATTCTATATAGAAGAGAAAGAGTATATAAAGCTTGCCCTAAAACCTCAAGGCATAGGCAGTAAGTACAGAAGATACAATTTTTATATCCTAATATTTAACAATTAAGAGTCTTACTGCCTCAACCTATTTTAATATCTTTAATAGTCCTTCTATCTTATTTATAATACTATATAGAAAATCCTAGAAAGAAGGTCTTATAGCTACTCTTATAAAACCTAGGGACTTCTCAGACTGGGAGTATGAATTCCTTTTTTAAGTTAACCTTCTAAATCTATAATAGCACTTTAAAAGGAAGGTTTTTTTTAAAGAGGAACTAGCCTTTTTAAATATTAGAAGATATAAATATACTAAAATAATAGTAATATAATAGACTATTTAATTAAAAATACTTAAGACTAAAAGGTCTAATTTAAATAATATATAGGAAATAATTAATAGAATATAATCTCTATCTAACTTAACTAAATAAAGTTAGAAGAGCTTCTAATAAGACCTCTCTTTCTATTAGCTTTAAGAAAAGTTATTAGAAAGATAGAGAAAGTCTTTAAGAACCTTTTAAAACTGGATTATCTAAACTATCTCTCTTAATTATATTCAGACCTATTATTAGCTATATAAGTCAATCTATAAATAGTATTATAATCTCTATACTTAGTGTAGAAAGTTAGAAGCAGATAAAATATAAGATGCTTAAAATATATACTTAACTTTTATAAAAACACTTCTAAAGACTATAACTTAAGTACTTAAATGGTTAGAAGAGTGAGAAGAAGCCTTAGCTAAAGGATAGTAATAAAAAGTCTTTAAGACCCTCTTTTATAGCTCTTAAGCATATAACTTTCTTAATATCTCTTTATACTTTCTCCTTACTTAAATAATAGCTTATAAAATTAGCTAATAAAACCTAATTTAAAAAGAATCCCTTATCTATTAAGATTTAATAAATGCCTTTTAGAATAAGCTTAAAAATATAAAGGTCTTATAAGGCCTAGGTTATATAAGAAAAATCTCTTAAAGTGCATTCTTTATAAGCTTTACTAAGGAGGACCCTTAGGATAATAAACTAAAGAATGCTTATATTATTAAAGGCTAGTACTATTCTATAAAGAAAAGCAGGAAAAAGACAAAGCATTAGAAGTTTCTTAATGATTAGAAGAAATGCTTAGTATATAGTCTACTCTATTCTTTTAAGAAATGCTTTTATGTTTTTCTAAATATAGCTTAAAAAGGGTTTAGGCTTTAAGAAAATTTTTAAATAAAAGTAAGAGAAGCCTTTAAAAAAGACTTAGACTTCTAAGTATAAGTAAAAGCTCTTATTTAGAAGAAGTTTAAAAACTTACTAAAACTAGCTATTAAAGAAACCTCTAATTAATAACTATATAGCTAGCTTATTACTAAAGTTAATACTATATTTATTACTTAAAATAATGACTATCCTTTATAAAAATCTTAAATTCTAGACTTTAAAATAATAATCTTAATTATATATAACCCTAATTAACTAGCTAATCTCTAGCTAGCCTTTTTAAATAACTTTATTTAATTAAGTAACTAAAAGTTATTAATTTTAGAATATAGAATAATAATAGTTAGGCTAATAAGAACTCAAGCCTTATTACTTAAAGATATAGCCTACTATTTCTAACTCTTTATAACTTTAGTCTCTTTATATTAACTATAGAAGAAAGAACTCTATTAAAATAATAGATATAATCTAATAACCTTCTATTATTCTAATCAGACAATCGCCTGCTTAATTAACGACTTATATAATTAATATATTATTAAATACTAATTAGTAGAGATAATTCTAGTAGTTTAAGCAGCTTATAGGTTCACTTCTTATACTAAGAGGGCTCTTTTAATAAGAGAAGCTATCTATTAATATAACTGCTTAGAGCATCCAGGACTATAAGCTCTTAAATACTTTATCTTAGTATCTTAGGGAGTATGAATTTAAAGACTAATAATAGTTAAATATAATGCTTATAGCTTATTAAAGATTAAGAGATAAGTCAGACAGGCTTTAAAGCAGTCTAATTAAAGAGCTAGTAAATATATTACTATTAATTTTTATAACTATAAAAAAAGGATAAGTAGCTATATTTTATAAATATTGCTTACTTACTAATTAATAGGTTATATTTAGGATTATTACTTTATATTTTAAATAATAAAGGCTATAATTATAGTCTTTAAATCCTTTTTTAAATATTTAGAAGTTTAATATAATATTAAAATTAAAGTTATTAAATATAATAATAAGATTATAGAGATTAAACTATAAGTTAAAAACTTTATATAAAATAGAGCTATTATTATTAAGCTTTTAGTATTATATAACTAAGTATAAAATAGTAGTATTAAATGCTTAAAAGGTATAATAAAGGATAAAGAAAGAGTTATATAAATAAGCACTAGGTTCCTTTATTAACTATAGTTAGAAATTAGCAGAATAGCAGTTTATTTATATAACTAAATACTAAATTATAAATTATATTAGAAAATACTATATAATTAATTATATATTATAATAGTTAGAGCTAGAAGAATTCTATAATTAGTAAAATAGCCTAACTAAATATATTTAAAAGCATTTAACTATAAGGCCTATACTATAACTCCTAAAGTATAATAAAAGTTTAATTATAAGATATAGCTTAAGCTAAAAGGATAGATCAGCTTCTTAATTAAATATAGATCCTTAAATATTTATAGGATTTAGGTCTTTATAATTAATTAAATAGTAAGTACTTAAGACATTATTTTTAATAAAGATAAGGACTATAATAAAGACTAAGAAAACTTTAAAAATAACCTTTTAAAAGCAGACCTAGAAGAAATCGTATGAATTATATCCCTTTAATAAGACGAACTGATTGATTAGCTAAAGACTGAAGATTATATTATAGTAAATTTTTAAAAAAAGGAAGACTTAAATGAACTTATAAGAGATTATCTTATAACGTATATAATAAGCGAGTGTCCTAAATAAGCGAGTGTCCTACCTATATTATATAGCTAAAAGTATACATTTTAGATTTTCTAAAACGGGCTATTTAATTAGTAAATTTTTAAAGAATTAATTTTAAGCTTTTAAAGAAAAAAGTTATAATATAGTATTTTTTTTATATTTCTAACTAATTTATTAAGCTAGTTATAAATAAAAGTATTAAAAAAAACAGTGCGAATTTTATACTGCTAGCGCTATAGGTATATATAGCTTAAGAAAGCTTATAAGAATAATATATGTTATAATTAAGCTATATTTAAAACTATAGCTATTTTAAAGTTAGTTTGAGTTTTTAAGAATTATTTTAAAATCGCAATTTAAAGTGAAAATCTGAGTAAGACACTCGCTTATCTGGGATACTCGCTTATTATATACATTAATAGTAATTAATAAAATCTTATAAGTAAAGAGAGTAAAATATAAAGACTTTTTTATACTTCTAGATATACTATTATCTGCCTTACTTATATAATTACTTTAAAATATATTAGAATAAGAGAATAAAACTATTATATAGTAAGTAGCTTTTTTAATTAGAATTAAATCTTTTATATAAATCTTAATAGAATAGAAGATCTATAAAAGAGTAAAGATATATAGAAATATATTACTTTTAGTATTAATAAAGTATTAAGATTTTATAGGATATTTATTAAGAAACCTCTTTTAAAAAGCTAAAGAAATCTATCTTTAAAGTTATAAAGAAATAAGATTATTAACTAAGATTTAAGTTAAGGACCCTTAAGTATCTAATTAATAGGTCTTAGGCTATATATAGGTATATATTTATATAATAAATAAATATAGTTACTTTTAAAATTATAAGGCTTAGTTAGTAGTTTAAAGAGACTAATAAGTAAAAGAGAAGCTATAAGATATATATATAGCTATTTTAACTAAAAGGTTCTTTCAGACCTTAATAGCTATTATAGTAAAGTTTGATTTAAAAATAGTCTAATATAATATAATTAATGCATTTATATATACTCTAATTAATTAAGATATCTTTATATAAATACCTTCTGACTATAAGAAGGCAGGAACTATCCTAAAGCTTAATAAAGCTCTATATAGACTAAGAGTCTCCTCCTTACTATAATAAAAGGAGCTTTCTAAGACCTTCTTAGAACTAGGCTATAAACCAGTTCTATATAAGCCTTATTATATTAAAAAAGAAAGAATCCTCTTCTTTATATATATTAATAATATTATTCTAACTTATAGAAAAATATAAGAAAATAAAGCTAAGGACTTAATTAGATAACTCTAATTAAAATATAAACTAATAAGTAGTAATTCTATATAATAGTTCTTTAGAATAGAAGTTATATAGAACTAACTTATAAAGAAGATCTAACTATTCTAAGCAGCTTATATTAAAAAAATTATAAACCTAGTTAATAAAGGAATAGCTATAATACTAATAACTCAGTTAGAGCTATAGCTTATAATAAGGCTAGTAACCTTAATAGAAATTTAATAATACTAATATAAGATCGGATTAATCTTCTATATTATAGTTAATACCTGACTTAATATAGCCTTTACTATCTCTAGATTAGCTAGATTCTTTACTAATCTAAGTTAAATATACTAAGAAGCGGCTAACCGCGTTATTCACTACTTTATATATATAAAAAACCTAGCCCTATCCTTTAGAAAGCCTAGCAATCTTAGTATTACTAGTAATGCCTCTTTTACTAATAATATAACTAATTAAAAGAGCTTATAAATATATACTATTAAGCTATTTAATAGATTAATTAGATAAAGAGCTAATAAATAAGATATAGTTATAATATTAATAATAAAAGTAAAGCTCCTAGCCTTAGTATAAGTAGCTAAAGAATCTCTTTTTATAAATTAATTATTTAAAGAGCTAATAGTTTAATTAAATAACTTAACTATCTAAATTAACTATAATAATACTTAGACTATTAATCTTATAATAGTTAAAATAACTACTTTAAAGACTAAGTTATAATATATTAATATTTATACTTACTAGCTTAAATAGAAGGTTTAAAAAAGGAAAATTTAAGTTAAATATATTAAATTAATAGATATAGTTATAGATAGCCTAATGAAAGCACTTCTAGTTAGAAAATAGAACTGCTTTTTATATTAACTTAGATTAAAAGATATTAGAAAGAGGCTTTAGAAGGATAAAAAAGAGCTTTAGACTTAATAAGAAGTTATTAAATCTGAGGGAGTGTGTTAGATATATTAGAGGCGAAAGTTACTACCTATTGCCACTTATTGCTATAAGGCTTAGTAATTAGCTTCTAGCTGATTTTATATAGAAGAGAAAGAGTATATAAAGCTTGCTCTGAAACCTTAAGGTATAGGTAGTAAGTATAGAAAATATAATTTTTATATTCTAATATTTAATAATTAGGTTTTAAAAATAATAATGATAGAATATAATTATATTTTTATATTAATGTATATAATAAGTATGCAATGCATCTAAGTATGTAATGCACTTATACTATATACTTAAAAGAGTAAACTTTAAATTTTCTAAAATAGGCTATATAATCTTAGGAATTTTAGAAAATTAATTTTAAATAATTAACTAAAAAAGTCATAAGTTAGTATTTTTATTAGATTTTTAACTAATTTATTTAGCTTTTAAAATTATAAATAAGAAAAGAAACAGTGTAAATAAGATTTTTTAAAATAAGTTTATAAATAAAATCTTTTAAAAGTCTAAAAAAATCTTCACTTATTTTTATATACTTATTAAACCTTTATATAAAATATAAGCTATTTTAAGTTTAGTTTAAATTTTTAAAGAATTTTTAAAAAAGTACTGTTTTAAGTATAAATTGGAAATGCGTTGCATACTTGGATGCGTTGCATGCTTATTATATACGTTATAATATAATAATAAAAATAAGATTAATATTTTTAAGAAAAACCATTAGAATAACTTATTAAAAGCTTAGATAAGAAAGACTTTAAAAAATAGAATAAATTATTATACTATTTTTATATAATATTAATTAGGAGAATTAATAAAATTTAAATTAATAATTAAATAAAAGTAATAAAAATAGTAAATAATCTTTAAATATTTATTAAAATATATTAAAAGATCCTTTAGTTTATAATTAAACTCTCTTTAATATTATAAACTTAATAAAGAGATTACTTAAAGAACTTTATATACTTAATATAGAACTAATTTATAGCCTTTTTAAAGAAGCTTTATATAAACCTTAAATAAAAGGAAGTTAAACTATATAAAGAACTTATTGCTTTTTAATAGCTCTTTAATTAATTATTAATAGAATACTTTAATATATAAAGATCCTTATATTCTTTATTAAAAATAAAGGACTTAAAAAAAGATAAGATATTTATATTATAATACTATTATAAACTTTAAAATAAGGTTAAAAAAGATATTTAAAAGATATAAGTTAATATTTTATAAGCTAGAAAACTCATATTAGAAGTATAATAACTATAGTAACCCTATAACTAATATAAGAATATATTCTTAAGCTAAAGTAAAAAGAGAAACTACTTTAATAATAAGTAAGAAAAGCTATAAAAAAGATATATACTAAAGACTCTAATATATATATTATAAAGTAGACTCTATACTCTATAAGAATAAGAAAACTTAATAAAAAGTAAGAGAAGAAGTAATTAGTTTAATTACTTAAGATTAAGTAGTTAATAAGAATATAGTAAATACTTAGTAAAGTTAAAAGATAATTCTTATATTTAGTATTAAAACTATAATAAAAAGGGCTATTTTATTAATAAGTATATAGTAATTAAAAGAGCTTTTAGTAAATAGAACTAAAGAAGCTATTAGAAAATAGTAATTATATAATAATTTAATATAAAAGTTAAAAAGATTAACTTATTAAAAAATAACTAAGTATAAAGTCTAAAGATATAATCCTTATATTAAAACCACATTTTATATTAATTAGTCTAATTGCTTAATATAAAGTCCTTATATATAAAATATATAATTAATAAAGCGCTATTAAAACCACTATTCAGACTTTTATTTCTACACTACTGCGTTTTTATATTACGTATTTGTATTACTTGAGTTATCTTAAGACAAAGGACTCGATTGATTAGTCGACCTAGTTATAGATAGACTCTTATCCCTCCTCCCTTACAGAACCTTCCTCCGCCAAATCCTTCAACCTACCAAGCAGCAGGATTCCCTTAGTTTCTAACGCAGTCATCAGTCGTTTTATGCATTAATAATGGCTACATTTCTTATAACTTACATTATCTACCCCTTATTAATATTAGCTAGTGACTCAAAGAATGCTATTTTTTCTAAGGATATTTTAGATGCTAGCTTTACTACTAGTTACTTTAAGAAGTATCGTTCGTTTTTAATCCAGTTCTTGAATCGTCGGTTACTTTTAAAGAGGCATAGTTTTAAGAATACTTCGGTCTTAAAGATCACTAAGGTGACTTACTTACTATTAGAGAGTCGCTAAGTCTTAATAGTTCTGGTTTCTTTAAGACTATATCCTATTACTATAGCCTTTAGCTTATTAAGGGTTTCTATATCTCTACTAAGCTTAATATCTAGGTTATATATAGAGAGAGCATAGCGGCTGCTAAAACCCGAGTTATTAGAAGTGTGGAGTGTGTTATACTAGACGTTCATTATGGTGTTCATTATAGGTCGGTTAGATCGCGAAGAGCTTGAAAATAACGCTGATCTTTAATAAGTTAGTCTCTAATGAGCTGAATTGCGATCTGGAATTGTAAAGAGCTGAATTGCGACTTAGAACTATAACGAGCTTAGAATGCGACGAATGCAGAGCCCTCACGGGGCTTTTATCGCATGATGATTTTGCCTTCCGACATCTAGCTTTTCTATCTAGCTTTTCTATCTAGCTTTTCTATCTAGCTTTCCAGCTGCTTAACGCATTTCGAAGGGTTGATTAGGATAGCAAGGCTTGTACCCTGATGCAGTAGAAACTCTAGTCATTCTGAGTTGCTGTTGCCTTGGGCTTGGGTTTTAGGCCCTCATACTATTATTCACTATTGGTTGTTTTTTTTTTTTTTTACTATTTAATCTCTGGCCTCTCTCTGAGTGTGCGCTGCTAAAGGACCATAACCTTAATATAATTAATAAAGAAATATCTCCTTTAGCTCTTATTAAATAAGATTATAAATAATATATTTAAAATCTTCTGATTTTTAACTTTATAATAGTATATAATATACTTTAGAAAGCCTATCTTCCTTATACTATAATTATAAAAGATACTTATAATAAAAACCTTTAATAAGGTTAGAGTTTAAGCATTAGACATATATCTAATAGTTCTAAAACTTAGAATACGTCTTACTCGGTTTTACTATAATAAATTGTCTAAATCCCCTATTAGATTGGATATATGACTAAATAGTAATCTCTTTATAAAGCTGGGCTTTTCTCTAGCCAGTCTAGTAGGATTATTATTATTAATATATGCATTTCTTAACTAATTATATTAAACTGACTACCTTTCTAATCGTCTTTTCCTGCTCTTTCTGAATTTTTAATCCTTTTTCTAATTAGTTAATTCCTTAACCCACAATTGCCGAGTTCTACTAATAACCTTTTACTCCTTCTACTCCTTCTATTACTATAGCCTTTATATAATAAGAGTTTAATATATATTTAATAATAAAGTTATTAAGAAGTAAGCACTTATATATTTAATTAATTAGATTTATTATCTTTTTAAATAGATTTATTATAATTATAAGAATACTATTTAAAAGTAAGATTAAAAATACTATAATAATATCCTCTAGTCTATATATAATTATAATTAAAAAGTCTTTAAGTCCTTTCTTATTAGTCTAAGTATTATCTTATAGCTTTTTATAAAAGTCTTAAAAGTAAAGAATATATTCCTTTTAAAACACTCTAAAAGGCATTATATTATTCTTATATAAGAGTTATATTAATATAGCTTTTATAAACTTAAAGTCTTTATAATTATTATATATATTAATTATCCTTTTCTTATTAGACTTAAGCTATTTTATATAAAAATATAATAAGGCTAGTTAATTAATTATAATCTCTTTTAGCTATTTAAATAAGGATATTTTTAAAGTATAATAAAATGATCTCTTTTTATAGTTAATAATAGTGATTTCTTTACTTTAAGTAGAATAGGCCTTTAGTAAGAAGTAGATTTATTTATTATTAATAAAGCTGCTTATAATAAAGGCATTAAGTAAGAGAAAGAGTAAAGGATTTATTTTAAAGAAGGCTAGATTAAAAGGAGGTTATTTAATAATAAATTATTTAATTAAATAAATTATAAAGTTATTTAATAACCTAATATTATAATAATAGTAAGATAAAGGAAATAAAGGGTTATAGTTAAAAAAAGGGGGTTTTTACTATAGTTAGTAATAAGATTTTAAAGATAGGGTTTTTAAAACTAAGTAATATAAGCTTATAAGTATTAGTAAAGCAGGTAGAAATAAAGGTAAGTAATTAATTTAAAAAAGTAAAAAGATCAAAGAGCAGAAGGTTATAATAATAAAGTTCATATAATAAGTAGTAAAGAGAGATTAGAAGTAAAAGCTTAGTTAAAAAGAAAAAGGGAGGGGTTTCTAAGGGCATTATTTAAGCTAATTAAAGAGTAGTAATTAATGAAGTAAATGCGCTAAATAGTTATAATTAAAGGGTAATGAGTTTTAAAAATAATAACTATTATAAGAAAAGAGATTAAGTTATATTAAAAAAGAGAAGAAAGAGAGAAATAGCTTTTAAAGTCTTAAATAATAAAAAGTTATTTATTTTCTTTACTAACTATACTTTACTTATTATGCATTAATCTTAGTATACTTATTTCCTTTACTTTAAAATACTTCTTTTTTCTTTCTCTTTTTTTCTTCTTTTTTCTTCTTCTTTATATTTTATTAACTTTACTTAATTAACTTATTAATAATAGCTTCTTCTAACTTCTATCTTTCTAATATTACTAAAGTCTATTAAAAAGCCTTTCTTAATATATATATTTATATAGTTAATTAGTTAGAAAGTAATAAACTCTCTTTTTATATTAATTTAACTTAGAATAGTTATTATAAGACTTTATTAATTAAAAAAGAGTAAAAAGAGGCTTACTTTATATTAATAAGTATTCTCTTTTACTTAAAACTATTTAATCTAATAGTTTTATAGTTTAAAAAGTACTTTATTATTTAAATTTACTTATATATAGCCTTTAACTATAGTAATCTCCTTCTCTTTATTAAGTTCACTCTTAAGAAAGAGTTACTTAATATTAACTCTATTAAGAAGTATATTTAAGTTTAGATTTATAAAGATAAAATAGTTAATATAGTTTTAAAATACTTAATAAAATATATTTCTAATTAGCTCTTTAATTAATATATATTCTTACTAACTTAAGCTACTTTTATTAGTATTTTATTAAAGAAACTATTTTACTAACTTAAGTATAAAAAGGCTTTAATTATTACTTTCTTTAAATATTAAAATCTATTATTTTATAAATATTATATTTAATTAAGTACTTTAAATTATTTTATAATTAAAGAATATTATATATAATTATTTTATACTTATTAATCTATTTTAAGGTTTATAAATAGGAAATATATAAATTATATTTAAAATACTAATTCTTAATATAAATAGTCTTTTTTTAATAAGTATTTAGCTTTTAAACTTAGTTTTAATACTTCTTTTAATCTTATGAAGGAACGCGTGTGTATTAGCTAGACTAGGGTTCATATATGTAAGCTAGTTACAAGCCCTTGTGTCCGACCCCTGTAAACAGGTCCGGACTCCTTGCCCGGCGGCCCGGTCCTTCCAATCCTATCCCTA
>VYKG01000569.1:0-27943 GCA_011426275.1 Dactylonectria torresensis | reverse complement strand
CACGCCCCTCCCCTAAGCCCCAACGCCCCCCCCCCCGGAACCCGCCACCGAGGCTGGCTTTCCTCTGGTTGCCTCGTTCCCATTTTCCATTTTCCCAGGGTTCATATTGCTCGGTTCCGCCCCCGTTTCTCGCAATCCATTTCTATCCTGGCTTCTTCTTTCAACATCACCTTTTCCTCAACTCACATCTGCACAGGTCTGCATTATCGAAGCCTTTCCCATAAATTCTATACGCCACTCTCCATCTTCTCTCTGCTGATTCCTGCTTGACGCAACCATCGGCCCATACACACCACGCACACAGCTCTCACATCTGACTCAAAAGAGGCCCGACTCCTTTTGTTTATCTGCTGGTCCTATCCCCCTTGACGTGGACAACAAAGAACACCAATACGCCCTCTCATATACATCAGTCACACAAGAGCAGCGCCGGCCGCATACAAACAAATTTAACAATCAACGCCAGCGAACTTTTCTCACCCATCTCTCTTCACCACACACAACCGTCACAATGGCTTCCACAGCTCAAACAGACTACTACTACGACCCCAACGCCTACACCTGGGTCCAGCCTACCATCATCGAGGACGATGATCTGACCTTTGGCGGCAAGTCCCTGAGCACCTGGTACGAGGAGGAGCGCCGCCGCCTGAGCAGCGGTAGCGGTAGCGAAGACGGCGAGGAGCGCCGGGGCCGCGAGCGCGTCCGGAAACACTACTCGAGATCCAGCAAGTCGCACAAGAACTAAACGGCATCACGACGGCTTAATTCGCAGACTGAATCACTGGACCCCAAGGATGACGAACAGGAATGGGCCACGCAACAAACAGCGGTAAACGGTGTGGAATGGCATCTCAACATTTCTCGACATGATACTCACAACGTACATTCACCCTCCCACAATTTTCACCAAACCGTCACTTGCTGCTTTCCCACTGATTCACGTCTCCTCACCCTTGGGCTCACTTCTCTCGACGCGTCCACGCCACGGCCTCTCATATTAGCCTCCATTTCCACCATAGCATTACACCGTCAGACCTACATCATCTCAGCATCACCTCCTTGAAGGACTATAGATTCGCACTTGTTATTTTACACACCTCCCGCCGGACCACACGCAGCGCCAGACACTCGGGATTCCCTCTTTTCACACACCCTCAATCGCGGTCTCAGACCCCACAACAACAAACAACACCTTGTACACAACCCCTCAGACTCCTCATCTCCCTCTTCCTCTCTCACCGATACCTCAAGATCCAGTCTTGCTCTGCTCACCCGGCACTGGCTCCCACCTCGAACGCATTTAGACATTTTTCCTTCAGCTCTCTGCACCCATCGTCGGTCGCATCATCGGGGCGTTGATTTTTACTTGCATTTGGGATACCCCATTTGGTCGATTTTCTCACTACATTTGCTTTTTTGTTTTTTTGGCTTACACGCTCGGGCGCCTGCATGTGTCCCCCGGTCTCGCGTCGGTCGCGCAGATGGGGGAATGCAACGGTTTGGAGAAGGGCAACGGCCTTGTCCCATTGGTGGCCTGCAGGGGAAGGAGGGGATGAGGATATGGGGAGCATTAGGGAGCGCATTAGGTAGCTCCCACACACTGAATGGCAGGAATACCATAACATAACTTTCACTCAAATCTGCTTCGTTCCACTCGCCATGCTATGTGACTCACTGTAATCGACGCGTTTTGGCTGGACGGACTAAAGCAACGTTGCGTGGTGGCGATAGCCTCGAGCTGTGCAGAAAGCTTACCCCCCAAATCTAATGAAAGCATCACCAACAACGACAACAAACTGTTTCGCCACTATGCTACAAGTGGGAATCAGCTTGGCCTGCTTGACGCGGCGACCTGGAGGCCGGGTTCGTCACAATCACCTAAACACTTCACCCCATCCCCAATTCCCATTCCCACATCACGCCGCCTGTGGCAGATGATCCACCGATGAGGTCATCCAACCCGTTGCCGCGCCCCCACGCACCTTTGAACAACAAAACTCGCGGACAAGGCAAAATTAAGAAACAAGAACGACGGGGGGAGGAAGAAAAAAGCCCCCGGCAGTTCGCGGATCCGAACAGGCCCGAATTTACTCTTTTTTTTTTCTTTTGCACACACACCCCTTCTGCGGCGGGTTGTGCGGAAAACGGCTGCGGGTTTAAGTGGTGATGACGTAGCTTTCGCCCAGCGCCGTCGCGTTCCTTGCATTTTGCTTGCTTTCACGCCTCAAAAGAAAAAAAGAGCAGAACCCTGTTGGTGCCATGGATTTTTTTTTTTTTTTTTGCCAGTGAAATCGTCGGGTGCCCTGTTTCCCGGCTTCCCGGTCGTCGATCGAAGTCAAAGGCAGATTTTGACATCTATGATGCGGTGATGCATGCCACCTCGGCCCTCGCAAGGCGGATGCCAACATTCGCGTCGCGACAAGATGCTGTTTCCGGAAATGCCCATGATGCGGGCAATCTTGGCGAGGAGCTTCAAGTGAGCAGATTCAGGGTCCTTTCAGGGAGGTTGCAGTTTGCACGTCCTGCCCCCCTAGCTCTCGGGTCTCGTCGCTCTGCTGTCTCAGCTAACAGACCACATGCACGTGTAGGGTGACATGGGTCATCCGGCAGGCGGGGGTCAGTCCAGAACCTTTAGAGATCGCAACGTTCGCATCGCTGTTTTATGTGTCAGGCTTTATTAAGATGGGAAATGGGAGGGGGGGTTGCGTGAGGCCATCGCGTGGGGGGGTTGATGGTGGTGCATCAGGTCACTAGAGCAGAGAGGTGGTCTTTTGCGAGGAGAACGTGTTCGTCTTCAGAGACAACGTGAGGGCCGCGTGCTACGTGCTGCCCATGGACCAGCCTCACTATTCCGTTGCGCCCGTCGTCGTTCGATGTTGGGCTGCTAGATGTCTTGGACCACGGGCTGCCTCACACGTTTCTCCATGAACAGACATCCAAGGCGACGTGAGGCAACGAGCTTTGGGCATCATCATCATGATAGCCAAGCGGTGTACAAAGTGCACAATACGACGTGGTCTAAACAACGTGGCATCAGACACTGGTAGGTAAGTCCTGAGTCGCGGTTCCACGTGCTATCGGTTGATCTGCCACCCCTCTGCATCTCGGCATAGTGCGACGACATCTATTGGGAGTTGGGATCCAACAAACGAGTCACGGGACGTCTTGGATGCTACACAACGAGAACAGCAATCTAGTCTCGCCAGTCCTGCTTCACCCGCCACATGTCACCTGCCCTCAACCCGCCGTCACGGATCAACTCGCAGTCCCGGTGCCCCCACTTCTTCCGGAACACCTCGCGGCCGGCCTCGGTGAGGATATCGACGGCTTGCTCGATGCCTGCCGCCGGATAATAAAATGGTTCGCCTTGGCCGCCTCGCTGCCCGGATTGCCACACTGTGCGCTCCCGGTCACCGTGCTTGTAGTTTTGCATGTCCATAGCCGTCTTCTTCAGCCTGCGCCAGTACTCAAGCGATGCATCCTCCGCCCGGATGACGTCGCGCTTCGTCTTCCCGTCGTCCGGCTTCGGCGCCGGCGGGTTCGGGTCCGTAAAGGCCGGAACGACGGACGTGTTGCGGTACAGCGCGCCGAGGTCGTCCAGGGCGGTGCTCACGTCCATGATGAGCCCAGCTTTGGCGTCTCGCTGCGACCATCCAGCCATCCTCAGCCGCGAGTGCATGTCGCAGTCCGTCATGTAGTACGGGATAAACGTGTCCCATCCACCCACATCCTCGTACGCCTCTCGGTTCACCAGCGCCAGGTGGTCGTACGCAAAGAACCGATTCGCCCACCGTGTGTCCTTGTGAAGCGTGCGGTTGAGCTCTGTAAGACACAGAGCATACAGAGACTTGTATTTAGGATCGCGCGCGTTGGGTGTGATTCCCTGCTGGCCGCTCTCGTACGACAGCGCGAGGATGTCCATATGCGACCAGAAGTAGTACGGCCAGTTGTGTTCGTGGGAGAGGTGGAGGTAGTAGTTTTGCAGCTGCGCAAAGCTCATCAAAACTGGCGTGCTAATGACGTTGACGCCGAGTTTCTTGAGCTGCTCGTAGTTAAGATAATACGGATTCTGGAGCGTCAGCTTCCCCTGCGAGTTGGCACGCTGCACGCCCGTGTTCTCAACGACGTAGATTTGCTCGGCCGGCCAGCCCGCCGTGACGTACGAGACAACGGCCTGGAGCAGCAGAGGCCACGTCCGCGTGAACCCGATCAGCAACGGCGGCGCATATTCGAGGCCGTACTTTTCGTGGAGGTTCTTCTTCGGAATGTTCCACGCGGGAATCGGCGGGGGAGTAGACGTCGCGAGCGCTGGGAAGGGATCTTGGACTGGAGGCGGCAGCCACGTCGGCTCGGGGAGGTATTGGGGATGGGGTGGTCCTTTGCTGTCTTTGTGGCCAAGGATGTATTGGTCGATGTAATCTCTCGCCTTATCTCTTGACCCGTCGATGACGAGAAGCAAGAGTATCGTCATCGTGATGGCGAGGCCCAGAATGGCAACTCGCCGTCTTCGGGGGTTAATCAGAGACATGGCGGCTGCTGTTGGGTTGAGTTGGACAAGAGGGGGTAACTGGGTCGCAACAAGTTACCAAGGGTCTCAACTCTCCCCGCCTCCCATGCCGCAACATAGATCTGGCCAACAACGAAAAATGAGGGATAATTGCTGAACGAAGCCGCGTGCTTCTATCGTGTCACCCTGCTCTCTGCCGCCAAGGCAGTTGATCAGGCTCTCAAGACCGCATCGGAGTCAGGGGGTGTTACATACAGAGGACAGTTTAACAACGTTGATGAACTGTGGGTTAAGAGGACACGATGGACGATGGGGAGGGGAAGGGCAGTGCGGCTGGTGATACGCAAGATATCAGGCTACACACGCGAGGCGTCCTCGGTCTATTGTTACTCAAACACCTTCCCATGCGCGCTTCAGGAGACCAACCACCAACCTCGCAACTCGTCAGTGGGGGACATGCAGGGCGCGGTAGTTGTGCATTAGCTAAGCCTCTCGTATCAAGTTTGTGGACAATCTAGTTTGTCCAAGGAGAGGTCTATGGCGTGATGATATGCAGCCACAAGCCTGGTGTGGGCGGCTTCGAAGTTCGGCTGCATATTGGCAGGGAAGGGGGATAAGGCTTCAAGAAACAGCGATAACTAATTCGCCAAATTTTTGAATGATGGAGTGTCAGGAACTGTTGGCCTGCGAGCATGTACACTTTGAATCTGACTTCTTGAGCTCATGAACCAGACAGCTAGGTACATTTGCAACACTATGCTCAAGCCAAGTCATGATGACGATACGACTCCGAACTCAAAGGTTTGTACGAGCGAGATATTTATCACAACGCCACAGGCGAGACAAATACGAGAAACACTCAGCTCTCATTTGGCACTGTTCGATCCTGCATATTCGATGGATAAGTAGACTGCAATCAACAGCCAAACCGTATCGTATGTTTCTCGTATCACGCTCGTACGCCCCCTGAAGGAAATTAAAAGGCCGTATAAAGCAGATTTGAGCGTAATGGACCTGCATGTGGCTGACCAGGATTAAATGTGGGCGTTGAGTACGTGCGTGAGGCTGTTAACCTCGGTGGACGAAATTAGACAGCCTGGTTTCTCAAAGTGCAGAAAGTCGATGATAAGTGGCATGGCCATGGGTGACGCGCAAGAGTCCCGGGTCAAAACACGAAGGCAAAGGAAAGCTCGAGTCTATATTGGCAGAAAAGCTCCACCTCCCGACAGACGATGCAGGGTTTCGACGTCAACCTCGCAGCCGGATTGTCTGAAACGGATGAAGACGCATGAACTTGGAGAATTGACTATCGCAAGGCTTGCCAGGTCGAGGTCGCTGAGTCTTGGTTCATCGCAATAGGGTTCTTTCGCGGCGATATTATCACGGGTGGCATCAGTAGGTGACGTTACAACATTGACGTCTTACACGACGCCTGGGGAACACTCGACTGTAACAACACAAAGACGGCTAATTTCGTCCATGCTTAACACGAAAGATGTCATATCCTTATCGCTGTAGCTAATTACGTTGGAAAAGAGACTGGAATGTGATTTAACCACCAAATCTCAACAGAAACCTCCATCCCATCGTGTGTATCCTGGGCGGAGATCGGAGCTGTAGGGCTGAGAGATCACAAGAGCGCCACAAGGGTGATCAGACCACTCCCACGGTCAAACCCGAACTGCCATCAGACGGAACGGCGCAAAAGTCAAGTCTCCACTTGTTTTGAACGGTACCAAAAAAAAGTCCGTTTCCTTTTTCTATTCAGGGCGCGCCCTCTTTTTGCCTTTGTTCTAAGTACGACGGCTTTGTGCGGCGACCTGCTTTATTGTGTTTGTTAGTGACAAAGGCTTAAAAAAGGGTCCAGAGCCGGGGAAGGGGACCCGGGCGTGAAAGGTGGAGTCCGCGGAGAAGGGAGAGAAATGCTTGTTCTCTCGTTCTTGCTTTGTGTGTGAGAGGCGAGAGGATGAATCCGTTGATAGATGCAATAATCATGTAATGCCAACCCTCGCGGGATACCCTATGCGGTAACGCCCTTCAGCTCTAACCTCATCTTTCCCAGTTGAGTAACGGTATGTAGCAAATCGAGGTCCATGCAACCCTATGTCGATCCTCCACATTCTGTCTCTTTGGTCCTCTTGGTTTGATGACTCTGCCCTTTTCTCCTCTCCGGTCATCGGGTTTCGTCACACAAACCAGGGACCATGGGATGACCCGTCGCGACACCACACACATTCTCTCTCACCGTTTCGTGGCTTCGGTTTCGACGGCATCCGCTGACTGTTTGCAGCCAGCCGGCACCAACGCATCAGCCGCCCATAAACGCCCGCGGGATACGTCTACCAAACATGTCGACATCTTGCATCGCGAACAGCCCATCGGATCGCTCGGAGGGCAAACGGCTGCCTCATAACCCAAATGGTCTTTTTCGTCGACACTTTGACTCATAGATTGGTGCATTGCGCAGCCCCAAGCCCGTGAAAACCTGCAGCGTGCCATTCGCACAGCCCAGCGCATTTTCATCATCATCATGAAATGATCCAGAGATATGGCGCGAACCTTATCGCGTCTTGCGAAACAAGACAGCAGGACCAGCTCGACATGTCACCGGCGCCTCCAAAGCGGTTTTAAATTGGTCTGGTGACACAAACAAACCCTCTTTTCTTATCTGTCTGCGCTTTTTGCCCCCCTCCCCCTCTATGCCAAGGGAGGCAGAGGGCGGGTGCACGCGACGACGGACTTGTCTCGAGCATCCAGCTTGAATGGTGAAAGAGAGAGAGAGAGAGAGAGAGAGAGAAGCGGGGGCGGACCAAGACCAAGCCACGCCCAAGCCTTTGGCCAAGCCCAGATCTCGTAAGTCGTTCTGGGGGCTGTGGGTGGGCCTGATCATGAATGGACAAACGAATTGCGCTTTTGATACCTGACAACTGGACGCCTCATTTTTGTTGTTCTCGCGCCCAGACGTTCTTGGCCAGGAATGATCACCAGTGCAGACGCAGGCTGTCACTGTCACTGCGGCACAGGCGACAAGCATCAAGCTCACTAGCAGGGGTAGCGAGCGACCCAGTTGCATCCACTCGCTGCAAATGCCGATGCCGAAGTCTCGATGCCTCTTTGTCTATCCTTATTTGGGGGCTCTTTGCTGCAATCAGTTAAAAGGCAGAGAGTTGAACAGCACATAATACGGAGGTGTCCGGGTCGTCAGCTTTTGCGGCGCTGCATTTCGGCACCGTCGGCGACGGGGGTTTTCGTTTCCCTGGTTGGGCCTGTAATAATCGTGATATCCAGCCCGTAATCCATTGCGTGGTTCCAGCCCCAGGTCATCCATTTCCTGATCCAGCCCAAGTCATCTCCATTTTCTTGTTCCAGCCCATTATCATCATACCAGACACAAACACCGTAACTCCCGGTTGGCGTTTGACTCAGCGGGCCTTTGTTGGGTCCATTCCGCGAGCCATGGCCATAGGCAGCATCTCGACCCAAACCTTGGAAAACCTTGGGGATAATTCTCCCCTCTCAACAACAAAGCAACAAGCCAGCTTGTCCAAGCTATCATCAACGCCCTGAAGCTTGCTTTCAAGGTACTAGAACTGTAGTCTTTGACACCAAGCCCACTCCATTGTGAAGTCTATCACCAAAGCAAACCCCATGAGCCCCTCCCCCTCCCCTAGGTGCCAATTCGACGCCGCATATCTCGTCCCCCCCTCCCCTCCTATGGCATGTGACGGACGCCCACCCTCCAACAAGGCGCGCCATGGGGTTCCCTGATGTGGTTTGACGCCCTACTGCTGCGCCAAATCGCATTCCCTCCCTCTCATGGGTCATCGCCGGTGGCGTTCTTTTTTTTGGGACGCGCATCCCAAGCTCTTGGCTGATGGCTGATGGTCTGGCCCATGCCGGAAAGTCTGCTTTTTGCTTTGCTTCTTGCAAGCGCTCGCCGTTCTGCGGCCGTTGGGCACCGACTCACCGGGCAAGGGGGGATGAGGGGGGCGGCACTCGAGTTAGTATAATAGGGACTCGCTTTGACCCTTTTTTGTATAATGCCTTCTTTCTTTTTCTCGTTGCAGAACAGGGACCGGCCTTGTAACTTCTTGAGCCCGGCCACTTTGTGATGAAGGCCCACCACAACACGGACAACGCATCAACGCATCAATTTCTGGACGGTGAACAGCACAAGAAACAGGAAAGAAGCAACAAGGGACCAAGCAGCTGGGCCGAGCTCGAGCAATTGAATTGAACACCCATAGCCGTGTCCATCCCGTTCGGGTTCTTGCACACGTATATTTTTCTCCCACCGCTTCTTGTCAAAATACGAATACCACCTACAAGAGCACACCACACCACACCACGTATCACCACTTTAAACCACTTACACCACGACGCTCAAATACTCATAATTCAACTCGCACTACTACACCATTCCAGCACACTCCATCACTTGAACACACGCTCCAACACACAAACACAAACCAAACCACCCAAACATGTACAGAGAAAACCGCCCCGGTCGCCTCTCCATCGTCTCCGTCGTCTCATCCTGGAGCTCGCCCAGCGACGACGGCATCATCGTCACCAAGCACCACCGCCGGCTCTCCCAAGATCCCGCCCCCATCGTCTCCCCCAGCAATATGGAGCGCAGTCGCCAGGCCAGCACCTGCTCCGAGCAGAGCTGCGAGGGCATGACGGCCGACGAGACGCGTGACCTGTGGCGGTGCATGCTGGAGCTGCAGCTGCGCTACGGCTGCTATAACTCGACTCGCATCGATGTTGCTCTTGATGCTGGTGATGATGGCATGGATTTGATGCGTGAGTTTTCACTTGCTTGATGTGAAATTGAAGATCGAAATTTGCTAACTCTTGACATAGCCAATCGCTTCATCATCGACACCCTCAACGAGTCCGTCATCAACCTCCCCGACGAGGGCCGCGAGCTCTTGAACCGCCACCTATCCCCGTCGGCCTCGTGCGCCGACAAACAGAAGTGGAAATTCTGGAAGAAAGAATAAGGGAATCCACTCTCTTGCTACAACAAAAAATATTTGACTTTATTCATTGCGTATGGGCATGGGCATGGGCATTGGGAGGGAGGCATTATGGGTATGGAATTTTTGGGCGTTGTTGAATGGAGGGGCATTTTTAGATGGGGGCCATCGGGCCGCGACACTGTCAGGAGTTAAACATCTAGACTGCCTGTAAAGATTTACCAAGGCCTTTATTTAATTACTGGATACCCGACCATATCAGAATGGAATATTTTTTTTTCTTTGTATCAAGAGCGACAAGTGCTGTACTATGGTATCCTCATTGCATCATTCTCCCCTTCACGCGTGGTATCATCTAGTCCTCAAATTACAGCGTCAACTTCATAAACTCATGATCCCCGTATCCCATGTGCTGGGCCTGGATATGCATGCTATCCAGCACCCTCTGCTTCACGCCCGCGTCGACAATGTCCATGCCCGCAAACCCGCCGTGCGTCTCCTGGAAGTCGTACTTCCGCAATATATCCCACATCCGCGCCATCTCCTCCACGCTGAGGGGGATGAAGTTGGGGATGCTGTAGAGGAACGCAAACGAGTTGAGCCCCGGCGGCTTCGGGCGGGCGGCACCTAGAGCATCGACGTCCGACTTGCCAACGCCTGAAAAGGTGGTCATCAGCGTGTCGGCGATCAGGAGGTGCCGGTCGAATTGCATGACCATGGATCCAGGGAAATGCCCGCCCAACTTAATAGCCTTGACTCCCAAGCCTTCGATCTCAGTCTCGGTCTGCTCCAGGGCCACCTGGTGTCCCGATGCCATGGTCGCCCATGTCTTGTCCTCGGCGGCCAAGTACACGGGGCACTTGAAGACCCGCGCCCACTGCACATGGGTGCTGTAAAAGTGCGGGTGACTGATGACGATGGCCTTGAGCCCGCCGCGAGCCTCAATCTTAGCAATCGTGTCGTCGTCCAGCAACGAGATGCAATCCCACAAGATGTTGCCGCCCGGCGTCTTGATCAGCATCGCCCGCTGCCCGATGGCAAACTTAGGCGTCGACGAGATGAAGGTAATCCGCGAGTCCGATGCGCAAGCCGAGAACTCGTTGCTATGCGTCTTCGAGACATCCTCCATCGTCGTAAACGACTGCCCTGACGCGGGCACGAACTGGCGCGGGTCGTCGCAGATGTGGCAGCTCTTGACGGCATCCCGGTCGGCCGTCGGGAACTGAGTGCCGCACGTGACGCAGACCAGCCACGTCGCTGCCGTCGCCTCGTCGTAGGGCTCGGCAGTAAATGCCATGATGATGATCGTCGATAGTTAATGGCCTAATAATCGTCTGTAGTTGATGAGCTGGCTGGGCTGCTGCTGGGTTTGGTGGTGAAACTCAGTGAAGGCGGGGGTATCCACGTCCCGATCGCTGGCCCTGGAAGTGCAGATCTCGCGCCTAGTTGCAAAGACCAAGGCAGTAACCGAAAACCCCCTGGGAGACTCAATTCTGTAGGCCTGGTCCTGGTAGCTCGTCCGTCTTCCTAAAACGAGGCGAAAGCAGCAGAGGCCAGTATTTATCGTTCATCTCGTATCACCCGCTGCACACACGGGCCTTCCACCTCTCCCCTCTTCCTCTCCCCACTTACAAAGCCCGGCCCAAGTTTCGGCCGACGATTGAACGTGTCCTCTGGAATCTCGCTGGCTCAATCAAAGTCGCGAGACGCGAGCATCCGACGACGGAGCGGAGTTGGCACCAAAGATGGGGTTCGGGTAAACCATTGGAACGAAAACGGCTGGTGAACAGTTTACAATTATTCATCACCGTCAAAAGTGGGGGTAGGAGCTGGCATCATCAACGGCACGCTGACGTCACTCACGGAAGTCTTCAGACTCACTTGGGCAGGTGATGGACAGGCCACGTTCTAGATTAAATAGTTGATAATTTGATGACAGCAAGATATCAGTCGGTCCTACATCAAAGTAACCGATTTGCTCTTCAACCGTCGCATATGCTCGTAAGAAGCCACAGGTCACAATGACGCACAGACAAGGATGACAGCATCCACATATGCAGCGCCCTATCCAATTATACCTTAATTCTATGCTTCTCACAAAGCAGCTGAATGGGATGTCGGAGACTCTCGAGCCAATGACAGCTCATACTTAGGACTAATTCCTACGGTGCCATGTAAACCAGTTCCTGCAATACTAGGACCATGTCGAGTTTGCGACGAATCGGTTTATTCGTCCGAAAGAAGATCAACCGTCTTCGAGGCGCCCTTTCCCTACTCTTGACTATTATTAGACTTGAAATGGCTATAGAGCGGTCGCGCTTGTATTCACGTAGTTGTCAAAGCGGACTCTTCCGTCCGTTATATCCCCAAGTTATCCACGTCCAACGGCATCCCGACGAAACTCTCCAACATGATCTTCTAAAATGTAGTGACAACATCATCTGTAAGATTCAAATCTCCAAAATCAGGTTTATTAGTCACATCGTTACGCTTGCTAAGTCTTTGCCAGAATCGAGACGAATGGGGGTCGACTCAGCTACTAATCATTGTTCAGTCGTAGCAAATCGCAGATCAACGTTATCAATTGACTGGCTATTCGGGGTACATATTCTTGTTATCTCTTCAATGACTGTGATTGCATAGAAAGGAGTGTCGACAGGCGATGCGCATCGACCAACTCAGACAAGCTGGGTCCTTCCACCAATGACAGAAACTTGATCAACTAATAATGTCCATTGCTCGTCAACTCATCTACCCAGCTCTCGAGCCTATTTATTCACTTGAGCCTGGAGCAGTCAAGTGCCTGCAGTGCTCAATACCACTGCTTAGATCCGTGATTCAAGATAGGTGACTTCCCCCTGATCAGCAACTCTCTCATGGAAACTTGCCCGGACCAATTCCTCGACGACAGCGTGACTTAGCGTCGGTGCCCCTAACCATGCTTTTCGGCAATCACAATTCTGTTTTTAGAGCTGAAGCGCAAAGCGCAGTGGACCGGGCACGCCTCCCTGTTGGTGACATCGACCATACTCGCCATTTCAATGACAAATACAAGAGCTCATTTTCGGAATAGCTACCTAGCATTATATTACTCTCCAACGATATCACAAGTTTTGACGTTTCTCATTCACATCCCAATTCCTTCTCCTACTAGCATCTCCTTCACAGGATTGTCCTTGTATGAAGTCGCTCTAAGTCATCACGTCACGAGGGTCAGACGAGGAGTGAACCAGTGGGGTGACATGAAAGGATGAGTTTCTGAAACCCCCAATAACCTTAATCAACTTCACGCGGATCATTTGAGTTCGATTAGGGGTCCTCCACCAGTTAAAGATCTTCGGTGTGCTGGGTGGACACCATCATGCGGTGCAACAAAGTGACAGCCAACGTTTACCATAACGGGTTTGTCGTGCAGCATCTACGTTCTGTATGCAAGATCGAACGTAAAAGGGTTGTTTCAAGTGCGCTCCAATCACCCACCTTTGGGATCATTTGACTCCTGTTTTGACAGTCCCGACTTACCCTCCACCCCTGTTCCATGTCAAGCTCACGATGTGCATCGATCTTGGCGCAGGCTCTTAGAGGCCGCCTTAATTTATCGTATCGAACGATGATGATGTTTTCTGGGGCTTGTTTCTGTACGTCCCTCTGCCAATATTTGGCGGACTGTGATGAGTAGCAAGCGTGGATGGAAGTGAAGCATGGCTGGCCTGGGTGTACTATCACCATATCGAAGATTAGCTTATATTTATTTCATAGGCTTTCCATAATGATATCACTCCCACGTAGTTCTTCCCAACTATTAAGGGTGCGCCCCCATACTACATGATACCTTTCGTGATTGGTTGACGGCCAAAGCAGATCTAACCGGCCATGTATGAGAGACGTTGAGAACATATGCATGAGTGTACGGTGTCAGCCTCAAGGAGAATGCACCACTATTTGGAACTCTCCAGTAGTTTCTCTACTTGTCTTACTATACATGTGATGAAACTGAAGTGATGTGGTCAAGGACCTTTGACAGCTGGGCCGCGCCTTATAGTGAATACCGTGACAAGTGCTTGACATCACCCAAGAAGATCGCCTGCTGCCAAAAAAGCGAATCTAGATTAGCAATGAGACAATGATTGGATTCTTAATTATTCCATACAGATTCTAGCCAAATCGCGTTTAGCATAGTAAGATATTCACAGTTCGACCAACAAAACGAACAACCCTACCCTAGACCATCATCTTCAAAACCTCATGGTGAACCACTGGTGATCCAAACGGCGATTCTGACTGTAGAGGGTCTAATTGAATCAATTGTTGGATGAACATTGCAGGAAACTCAAAGGGAATCCCAATAGAACTGGCTGGGGACCAGGATTGGTATGATCAGCATCGAGTCTATGTTGCGGGCCTCGCTGATCACTCCAAACCTCATGACATTGAACACAGTCACAGGTGTCACATATGGCGATGGTCCAGGTTACGCAACTATACACGAGTCGAATTGCTGACGATGGGATAGACATCCGACAATGGGATAGACATCTAATTAAGTGGATGAAAGCAACGACGCTGACCTGTATAGTAGCCGAACACTATCTCGACTTCATCAACTGACTCACTCTCATGCTCATCTATCAGCATCAGCCAACTCTTGCCCTTCCCCAACGTCAATTATCTCGCAGAACTACCAATCCATACGGCCATCGGACAAAACACCAGCAATCATCGCCCCTTCACCCGACAGAAGTCTTCCCTTCCAGCCCGACCTCTGCCGCTCTCTCTCCTGATAGGCCTTCACCGCCCGTCCTTCATCCACAAACTCCCGAAGACCAAAACAACGAAGAGGCATATACACACAGACACAGCCACGTCAACTCTCTCAACATCGGCCCAGGTTTGGGGAGTTTTCCCCGCATGTCCTGATGCAGCCGCTTCTGTGGAACGACTCTTTCTGATCCCAGAAAACATACATGTGCCGACGTTGCCGCTCCCACGTTTTGCGACTCCAGGGTTGCGATCCAGCATACGCAGGCGCTGTGCAGCATGTACGTCGGCTCTCATGACACCTTGGACGGGGACATGTAGCTCGGGCTTCAAACCACACGCTTCCACGTCGAGAGCGCGGGAATGTATGATAGACCACGCACCCCCATGCAACCGCGGGCGCTTCCAACAGAGCGAGTTAATGAGATGACGCCGGCATCACGCATTCGCCTAGCAATCACATAATTCGCCCTTTCTTGACCATCAGCCCTTGACCGGCCCCAGTGGACAACCGGGGGGACTCAATCTTCTCCGGCATGCGCTGTTTCCGGGGGTCCGTCACATGTCCCACGCCGACGTCCAGCCCCGGACGCCGAGATGGCCTCAATGTCGACAGCTTTGCCGCCGGGAGATGCAGCAGCATCGCATGCGGTCTCTTCCCCACCCTGCCATGTCGACCAGAGCATCTCCAGTGACATTCTGGCAGGCAGGTACCTTACTGTGCAGTATCTACAGTACATCTACAGCAATGTTGGGCCTCCGGCGAATGAGATGCCGCCACACGGCGCCAGACCCCGAGCCCCCAGACCTGTCCCGCCGCGTGGATTGGTTTTCTGCAAGGAGCTGCCGGAACCCCATGGAGAGACTGGACCAGCAATGGCCATTGTCGAGTAGAATCGACGGCCAAGCACAGAAGAAAAAAAAAGAGCTCAATTCCACAGCGGTGAACAGGATGAACCTGCAGAGCGCGTGCTTACACGGTTTGCTGACTCTCCTCATCTTTTCCCCCCCATTCCCCACGGCTGCTTATCCTGTTACAAGGACAAGCCTCTGGCGCACGGCTTTGTCATCCAGAGTCAAGCCTGGCGTGACTTTGCTGCAGGACATGGACATGGACTCAACGCTTCTCCCCTCCCGCCCCCGGACCTTCCGGCCTACCCGCATCTCTGCAAAGGTCCGGGGGAGAAAAGAATCTGGGTCACGCAGGTACGGAGTTAGGAAATGCCTTAGAAACCTTATGCGGCCCTTCCCCCCTGTAGAATGATGGATGAAATTGAGCAAGGCTGAGAGGCGCAGAGTTGGGTTGTTTCATACAAACATCAAAACGCAGCCTTCGGGAGAGGGTCGCCGACGGGTGCAAGGATCCTCAATGGCAAGGGGCCTCAAAAAACAAATTAATTGAACACAGCCATGAAGGCTTGCTTACCATTTTGCCATGTGAATTCCACGCTGGACGCCAGCCACCGCAAGCCATCCCAAGCCATGTTGCGATTAGCCAGTGCGCCTCGATGACGGAAACAGGGAATATTGCCAAAGCGAAACGTCATCATCACCTAGGGCACGGTGGAGTCAAGGGGAATGAGGAAAAAAAAAACTTCATCACCATCAAAGCAACCAGCTAAAAACGGCCAGTGACCGGTTCCGCACGTTTTGTGCCTGGCGCCGTCTCCGTGTTAGCCTGTGTGGGTAATGCAACCACTCAACCGCCTCGGGTGCCTGAAGACCAAACGGTGCCTGAGCAGAACCCGATCTAAATCGAGCCAGTAGCAGGGCGACGGCTGAATGCTGCCGACCTGATTAGCGGAAGCCAAAATCGCGAGTGGACTGCGTCTGCGTCTTCTCATCAGTCACATTCTTTCGCGATGAGATCCCGCCTGGTGGCGTTCTTAGCATGTTCCTGGTACCTCGTGGCAGAATGAAAAAACCCTTTCGCTCACATGGAGACACCACGAAAACAGGAAAAAGCAAAACGCCATCTTGGGAGAGCTCGAGGGAAGCTCGGAGAGCTCCCATCTTCCCTGCCAAGGCCGGGCTGCGCGTCTTGCTGCAGCCAACTCAGAGACAGCGAGATGCCTGTTGGCGCCATCGGCCATGTGTGTGTGGTACCACTTGTCGCGCTCTATTTCGAACCACCCCGGCCCTGATCGTCAGGAACACAGCACACCAAGCTTTCCTGCGTCTGCGCGAGTGGCCCTCTGTTAGGGCACGACGGGGCGAATGGCGTTGTGCGCTAGCCCTCCAACTCGAGCAACTGGGAGGTGTCATTGCGAGACCAGAAAATGCCTCGCTAGGAACCAAGTTGCAGTGGATGGTTTGTCCGAGGTCGCGTAGTAAAAATAAACCTGAGCGCCTCCATTGAGAAAGTGGTGGGAGGGCTGGATGGATGGGTGGTACCCGTGCGAACCTCGCCACCTTGACGTGAACCAACACGACAGGACAATGCTTTGTCTGATGCTCTGGGCGGTACTTGGGATGAGACACGCTTGACACGTTCCTGCACCCGTCGGTGCACACATTCGCGGGGTTCAATGATGGATGAAAAAGAAGGCTGATACACGAGCACGTCCACGGAGATCCGTGAGCCCGCCGCGGCTGAGATCGGTCGATTTCCTTCACAGGTTCTCCACGATGGACCATCTGGCCAGTCGTCGATCAAACAAACCTCCCAGCATCATCCCGTATCGCATCCTCCTCTCAGCTGGACGGAGAGACTCGGAGCCGCCTCGGTGCGAGGCTTCGTCCATGTAACCCCAACACCTGGATCCCTGGTCAGAGTTTGCAGAGCAGACAGGGCAAACGCTGCTGAGGACGCCGTTGAGAACCACAACCGCAACCACATCGCCACTCTGAAAGGCCAAGGTAGTATCGACTCCATCGAAACCCATCTGTCAGCACGAGGTGGAGATTGCTATGGGAAAAAGCGCCGGGTCGATGCCGTCGTTAGCACAGCCCTCCAGCTGCACGTCGTCCAAAGTTGCTCGTGGCATCCCCAGCCCCCCAGCCCTTGTGTCCAATCAGGGGGAATAAGATTGAAAGCTCTTCACGGATCCTGTACCGGGCCGAGGAAGCTGGGAATAGCTGGCGGATGACGCTCTTGTTACATCCGTTGACCTTGATCGTGACGTGAGAGCTCCAACTTGGCAATGGGGAGCGCATCCCAATCCGTTCCCCAACCTCCGTAGCGTGACGTTCATATGACGCGACAAAGATGGAAACCAATGCCGCATTCATTGGCTGCCGTCAAGGTCGCTTCGAGTTTCTAAGAGCATGCATACAACTGAAGACAGATGCAGCTTGCAACATGGCCGTAGACTCGTTTCGTAAATTGGCGAGGCTGTCTCAATTTGAGAATGCAACAAAGGGAGCTCCCGTATCGTCAGGAAGCAAAAATGTCTGATGTGCGTGGCATGAAGGTCCATCTAGTTCGTGGTCGGTTCGATTCAATGTAACCCAAACAGATTGCCGATCTGCAGCACAATCGTGACTGAAAATATGACCAGGCTAAGTCTAACGGTTTTCGGAGGGTGTCCCGGTTGTTCTCTCAACGACTGTGGTTAGATGCAGACTAGACTCTCGTTCAATTGGAGAGAATGTTGCATTGTTGGCAACTAACCCATGAGCCACTCAGACGTCGAATCGTAATCGCCGAGTTGTTGAGCAAGCTCGCTTGCAAGTCTGTAACCCTCCCTTGTGAGTTGTCGTTTCCAGATCTTGATCTAGTCAACTACCGCTTGTCTTTTAACTGCCGCGTCATTGATCTTGGGGAAGCCCCAACAATGCTGACATGTACGTGATTCCGGCCGCATGAGATGCATGAGACGCAATGCTGGTGCACGGAACGTTTGTTAGCGGCGTCTTGCACTTGGCTAACTGTGGCTCTTGTTGCAGGGACGGACAAAGGGAATTATCGATTGTAGAAAGTCAATGGGACGCTCTTGTTAGCCGAGCATTGTCTGGGGTCTGCGTTGAGTTGGCGCCGTTACAATACGCGATTTGAAGAGTTCTGTTGGCAACGAGACTCTGCAGGCCTAGTCTCACAAGAAGCTTCGATAACCCGCTGGGATTACAACTAACAAGACTCACAGGCAATAGAACCGGCATTGCCGATTGAGCCGGTGAGCTTCCTTCAGGTAGAAACGGCGACAAGCTTGCGCAATCGTAAGATGGGACACTGTACGGTGCGTGCTCAACTGCTCGTCAGCCCCAACGCCAACTTCTTACGCACAGCTTGGCTTCCGTAGTTCTGGGTCTTGTCTATGCACGCCTCGAGTCCGAGCGACAAGAGCCAGCCGAGGGGTGCGGACCGAGCCCGTCGAATTGGTGAAAGATAAGCCCAATTACGGACCTAACGGAAATGAAGATGGCGGGACTTTGCGAATTCAGGTAAATGCGCGAGCCATGACGAAAAGCGGTTCCGGGGAGTCTCTCACACAGTTGTGTTCTATTCCTTGTTTGTTGGACTAGTTGTGATGGTGGTGGGAGAAAGCACCCGCAGGCGACAAGGGTGTCCAGATATTGATGCCTTGTTAGCCAGGCATGAAAATGAAACAGCCATTAACCGAGGCGGGTCGAGAATGAGGCGGCGTCTTTTGGCAATTTGGATTGTGAAGGTGGTTGAACGTGGCAAGGATCGGCAAAGGTTCAAGGCTAGACGAAAGAGCCAATGGATTGCGAGGCAGTGGATGGGATGGGGCTGATTACACATGGATGATGGGAAAGAAGGAAGGAGAAATATCAGAGAAGGAGACTTGTGCAGCAGTCATGGCCCAAAGAAGAAAACCGAGCAGCTTTGACAAGTCAAGCCTAGTTGAAGCCAGTGAGGCCCAGTGAGGCCAGTGGGGGTTCACAGGGTGGGATTGATGAATGGGCGACGTCAAGCGTGGGTGAAATCCAGCCGCAAAAATGTAACCCGGTCGCCCAAAGAGGCCACCTGCCGGCGTAGCATCACATCACGGTGTGGAAAGAGGGCTTTGTGACGATGACGAGGAACCGTGGCTTGATTGGTGATCTCAACAAAGTCGAGTGTTAAAAAAAGCTCGCCCTATGCCGAGGCTTTGGCTGCGAGTCCTCTGCATGTGTTTTTCACTCAATTGTTCTGGCGAGAAGCTAGATGAAGAGTCATTGATTGCTACGGCCCCGAAACCGGACAGTGAGCACACGAGCAATCGGGGTTGCTTGGGCATCGCAGGGCGCAACGACGGGGACGTCTCCGCGCAAGAACGCAGAATGTTCTCCACGTAGAAGACCAAATCTCTCTGGTTGAATCCATTCTTGGTTCTGCCACTTACGATTTTGGGAAACGACTCGCCCGGGCAAAGCAAACCCCCACGAACCGAGTTTGAGCCCGTAGTGTGAACTCAATTGCCTCGACACGTTATCGCAAGTCGATTGTCAAGACGGTGGACTCCAGAAGCCAATCTCGCGCTGCCTAGGCCCGATACGGGTCAAACCGAGAGCGAAGCAGTCTGGACGAAAAAAAAAAAAAACGCCATCCCGCATGTGAAAGGTGAGAGGACATCTGCGCTGAGTCGATTTGCCCATCCGTATCAGGCGTTGTCAGACGCACGTGTCGAGAGAGGAAGGTTGAATCAGTATCGAACAAGGGCAAGGACCAGAACAATGCCCATGCGCCAAAAAAGCCCATGTGAACAGCAGTGCCAATTGTCAGTCGGTTTGTGGTCTGTGGGCGCGGCACCACTGCCCAACTAGCCAAAGGGTTCAGACAGGCGGGCAACATGAGAAAGACACACGCACACGTGTGAGGCGGGGAACACCTGGGCGAGCTTCCGCCAGACCGTCAAAAGTCGAGAGGAACCTGCTCTGCTACGCGAGGACCGGTGAGAGTCGAGGTACCACTCAATCTGGAGCTAATGCCGCAGGGCTTTAGGCTCCGGCGCCGGGGCATCGTGGCCGCTGGGGGATGGCTTGAGGAGGACAATTCTTAGTCAGTGTGGATAAGGCCGCCCTGTCTGCATGTTTAAGCCTAATCGGGTGTACAAAGGCATCATAGGCGGTCACGTCGAGGGTCTGGTTCGACTGGAGTCTGAAGCTTCCATCGGTGTAGCATGTCAGAATAAGAAAGGGAGCTCTTCCTGAGATAGAATTGAAGTTAGAAACAAACTTAAAGCATGATTGCCAAATAAGGTATCTCAACAAGCATTAGCCACCGTGTATAGAAGCTTCTCTAGAAGTTTACTTGGCAGTGGTGGAGGAATTGCGGAGTGCTCGGGCCGACACCATATTTTCACTTGTCAAACATAGGCGGTTAATTGAGACAGCCGACCTGACGAGCAAGAGGGTCAACTGTGCATGAAGAGCCCTGGTTCTGCTCTGCTCTCGCCCGTTTCGGAACCTGGCGAATTGCGGGTGGATTGCAGTAGCAGCAGGATGAAAGGATCAAAGGTCGGTCTGCCATGTGGCGCTGGATGTTGGTGTTTTGGCGGTGTTGAAGAGATCCCGGCGCGTCTAACCTCTCCGGTCTGTGACGAGATGCATCATTCGGCACAAGTCACGGCGAACGTCAAACCGTGAGTGACATGAAAATCGCAATTGACAGCTGCGCACATCACGGCAGATCGACTTTCTGTCACGAACTCCTGAAGCCCAGCAAGGGAATTGGGCAACGGGCACGCCCAAACCTGGTCAAGCGGTTTAGGGGTCTCTCCCGGAGCGCTGGGCGGGCGCTCGCAACCACGGCGCCGGCGCGATTTGGCGACCTTTGACCCCCGGCTGGCGTCTTCTGGTCGCCAGCCACCGGGCGCCGTCCGTCCTCTAGGATGCCTTCCATACCCTTCCATGGCCCCGCCAGCGCGGCGTCGTTTCCCATCGCTTGGGAATGCCCTAGACGCGGCCGCTATGCTTCGACGGGCAGTCTCGCCCCGTCGGCCACGAGTCCTTCGCCGCCTTGAGAGATGTTCTCAGTGGACATGGATATGGGCGTAGCCTGGGAGCCAAGACCCAAAAGTTGGGGTCCTTGGAGCCGCGGGCACTTGAAAGAGATACCCGGAGCTGTCCCCTGGCGACAGGTTATCCTGGGGGTTAATTATCTGGATATTTAGGGAGACAGGCAGTGGGTTCAAAAGGAGAAGCCTCCATCAGTATGAAAGCTCAGACGCGGAGCTCGAGTCGGTGACGAGACGGCATGGATCTGGTCATGTTAGCCCTGGCGAGTCGTGCCAGTGGAGAAGGCAATGACGATTTCGGAGGAGATGGTCGACCAGCAAAAAGAAAACCAGAGCCACGCATGAATCGGGGCGGCCCTAGCTACAGAGTCCAGGCATCCCGTGATGGCGATGCTGGCGTGGCACTTGGGGGGCGTAGTGGACGTGGACGTCGGAGAAGCGGCCGGAAAAACCTGAACGGGTCGCAGCCGAGACACCACGACTGTCACGAACACCTCCGCTGGCATGGGCGTTCGCTGGTCAGTGGTAGGTTGGGCTCCAGACAAGCTGATTGTCAATTGCGGAAGGGATCAACATTGTCTCGAACACCCAGCTGTGCTGTCGACGACGTGATGACGCAGGATTAGGCAATTGGGCAGACAAGGCGCATACCAAAGCGCAGCTATCACAATGCACACAATGCCTTGAAAACAAGGCTTGTGCCTTGAAATGAAAAGGTACGTCGGTACCTGTGCACGTCACCAGCTGTCCGGTGAGATTGCCTCTTCTGTCGGTTGAGTTTGGTAGCTCAAGGAGAGTCGTGAGTCAAATCCGAGGGAGCCCACTGACAGAATTGAACCGAACAAACGTCGAGACGGGCCCAGACACCGAGCCCTCCGAGCAAGGCTCTCGTATTGGGGAACCACTGGACCAGCGTGGTGGGAAGCGGCGGCGAGCGAACGTTGTTTCCGGGACCAGGATGCGCTTCCGGGCCTCTTAGCGGAGCGGGACGCCAGGGAGTTGAAACTTTGGGGACCTGCCAGCGCCCAGGGTTTTGATGATTGAGGGCCGGGGCAGTGCCAGACACTGGGGACGGTGTGCTATCCCCCCTGCGATTGCTCTCGGTTCAGGGCATGTGAGAATGAGCTGGGCTGGATCCGGGTGGGACGACAAGTGGGAAGATGGATCCTTGGGTCGAGGAGACGGTATAGGGAGGAGCGTAAGGAGAGGCGAGGCGAGAGTTTGGCATCAGGGCGAGGTCGGAGAAGTGTCGGGGAGGCAAGGAGACGATAGGAGGTGAAAGAAGCAAAGGAGGTGTGAGGATTGAGGCGGGGGCATTGACTGCTATCCCGACGAAACGGTGACAAAGGGAAACAAGAGTCGATCACAAGCAAAGAAGCACGTCCCCCAGCAACATGACGCAGTCTGCTTCAACACAGTTTCGACTTCAACAGGCTGAATACAATGGCGCTCTCGATGAGGTCAACAAACAATGGCTGCCACATTCAATAGGCCGAACGGACGAATAGTGTGTCAATAATACCCAACATTAAGAGTCAGTCTCGCACTCCTTTGTTACCATAGCGCTGGAAAGATGGGTGGCACACCGTCCGTCCCGCCACCTCCCGCTGTTACTGCTCCGTCCCGTTCGAACCCTTCCCTCCTTCCGTCCTGGAGGAAGGGCCGGGTGGGCATTTCCCCCCAATCGCATGTGCCAGCCTGCTCCCCCGAGTTTTCTTTATTCAACCATGTGTAAGCAGGACGAAATAGAGCACCTGCAGACGGCCACGGCAGTCCCTCGACAGCCAGCACCGTAACATGGACGGTGAGGGGTTTAACGGGGGGGACAAGCAGCCTAGAACATGATATCGATGCATGCCGCGATGGCCTCGCGCCATTCTGGGCATTTGCTTGTCTCTCGATTTGCCAGCATTTGTGTCGAGCTGACACGCAACCTGCTTCCCCCTCGCGGGTGCTATGTCAGTTTAGTTTAGTCGGTGGGAAGTCGTCTGTCAATCAGCCCAGCCATCAAGAGCAGGAAGTGCAGGGCCAATCAGCGGCGAGATCAAACCCGGCTGCTGCAACCCTGCCCGCATCTTCTGAGAACTCAATCCACAGACCTTCTCTCTGAGGATTCGATAGCTGTTGTGTGTGGTGGGAGCAGTGTTGACAGGCAAGCCGCAGAGGGTGGGCGGGGTTCCGTCTGTGCTTCCAGGCCAGATCCTGGTGCAAGCAGCAACGTAGACCTCTCCCAGGGAGAGAACAACCAGGTTGCCAGGATCCCAGTTTCCCCACCGTAGTCAATGTCCACCGACCAAACATTCATTGGCAGCCTGACGGGGGACAAAAGTTAATACGTACTTGGGAACCCCACAGTAATTGTCGTGGGCGCTGGGAGCTGTCGCCTGGCAGCCTGGGCTCCATTGGGGGCTTTTGCGTGCAGTTCTGCAGGGTCGAGAGAAAACCCGCCCAACCACAAGAGACAGCGGTTGCTGGGGGGGAACCTTTTTCGCAGTTCAACCAACCCCGCCTTCGGAGTCGGTATTCAGGCTCAGGACTCGCTTGTACTTTGTAAGAACCCGGAGAGCCGACGAAGCTCTCTGCCTGTCTGCCTCTCGCCATTTTTGCCGTGTTCCACCTTTTGGGCCCCCTTCACCGCGTCACGTCGACGACCCTGCAAAGACAAACCGACAACTCAGATAGAGGGAAGCAGAAACGGCGACGAGACGGAGTACACAAAAGTCTCAGGCGAGGCAAGCTTCCTAGGCCGCCGTGCCATCCGCCCCCCTTCCCCGACCACTCACCACCCACCCTCTCTTTTTCACCTTGTTCAGGCGAACCCTGGCCTTGTCAGTTGAAGTCCCTATAGCCGGGCGGTCCTATAGGCAGCTCCCAGAGCCAGAGAAGAAGCACGGCAGACCACAGCAGTAGCACGCACCCACAGGGCATCCCACCACACAGAAGGGCTGGTTTGATCGGGGAGACCCCGCCTGCAACTGCACCGTGTCGCGCCGCACCGCAACGCCGCACCGCAACACGACAGCACACATACAGTAGCAGTACAGCACACCGCACACAGGCGCTGCACACTACAGCGCAGCGCTGCACATCGGACGGCCAAGAATCAGTCAATTACTCTCAGCACCAAAACACCAAGCAGACGTGCACCTCAAGGTACAGTGCATACATACTACCTGGCACGCACATATCATACTACATAAAACATACTCCATACATGCACAGTACGTACCGCCCGCACCGGTCAACATCAACCCAGCCGCGGTAGCATCCAAGCAGCATCCAAGCAGCAACCGGTCCATGTACTTACGCCCAACCGACAGCTCAACACGTGGACGACTCGAGGCAACTGGCTCTCAATCAGTCGCTCAACCACTTCAAGTCGTCTCGTCTCGTCTCGTCTCGTCTCGTCTGCAACCCCCGCGCTGCCTGCGCGTCTCTGCGTCCTGCATTTCTTCTGCTGCCCAGCCCATCGCATCATCCCATACCCCATGCTCCTGCTCATGCTCATGCCCGCCCATGCCCATTTTTCCCACGTCCTGGTTCTGTCTCCGCATTCGATTATAACCATCATGTCCGGCTAGTTTCTTGCCAGCGGCCTTTCCCGGATCAACTCCTTTGCCTATTCAGAATTGAGATTGAACAAGAGTCATTCGGGCCTCTTGTCACGCAGACCGCGACTCCAGAATTTGTTACCAGTCACAACAAACAACGGGCCTGACTGGACACCAGCCAGCTCCAGCACCCACACGTGCCAAGAAAAAGCAACCGCAACCGCAACGGACTGTGTTTTGTTTTTTTACCACCCGCTTACCCAAACAACGACAACCAGTGGTGCTAGTCCGTGAGGGCAGAACGACGGCCACCAGCATCAGCACCCGTCCCTTGCCTCTTCTTAGCACCAGTGGCCGGCACCAGTCCCAGCAGCCAGAAACCCAGTCCTAGCACCCCCAGCACCCAGTTCCCAGCGCCGGAACCCGGACCAAAGCACCGTCCGGCCGCCCACCCACCCGCTAACAGGGAAGGGCATCGAAAGAAAAAAAAAAAACTGGGAAGCCCAAGGCCCTGCCAGGTTCCTCGCCCACACCCACCCTCGCGCCTTCTCTTACCCCACCTCTTCCCGCCCAGGCCAAAAACAGCCACCGCAGCCTGAGCCCAACGCCAGTGCGCCAGTGCCAACGCCAACGCCCATTCCCACAGCGCCCACTACGCACCCACAACGCCCACAACGCCTACAGCACCCACTGTATCCACCCGCCAGCCAGGCCGACCTCACGCCGACGACAACGCGCCCGTGCTTGTTGCCTTCCCCGACCTGGTCCTGGCCTTGCCTTGCCTTCTTCCTTCCCTGGCCTTCCCCTTCCCTTCCCCAATCCCACATTTTCTGACGGGTCGGAACCGCCACCACTTAGTACTTTGCTGTGCCACACCCACACCAAGTCGTCCACACCCAACTCGCTCTGCCATCACAACCACCAGTTCCTCTTAGACCAGCCGGCGTCCTCTTCTTCCACCCTCCCTCCTCCCTTCGTCATACATCCTCTCCAGAAAAACAGTTACAATCGACTACTCAGAAAGTTACGGCTTACTCTCTCCCGCCAATATATCCACGGTCTCGACCGATGGCTGGCATCATGTCGCCGAAGCTCAAGCCGCTCCTCCTCCCGCAACTCGTCGACCACCGTCGCAAGTGGGAAGTCCAGCAATCCGTCCCCGAATGCGACCTCTCCTACGTCTACTACACCACGAACTCTTCCTCGTCCGACATCACGTCGCCTCTCACCCCGACTTTTTCTCCCAAGGGTCACTTCCGAGTCTCTAGCTCAACTTCATCACTCGAGCTCCCACCTCAGTTGCAGGATAGCCCTGTTTCGCCCACTTCCACCGCCCACTCCAAGTCAGCAAAGCGACTGCTGCCCGACGTGCAGGAAGAGCCATTCGAACTCGAAGACGACGACGACGAAACCACCGACATGCACGATCACTTTGGTCTCTATAGCTGTCTCTGTATGTTTCTTTTTCCTCCAGTTCTCTCTCACATCTCGCCCTGCCTCGCGCTTCAGCTCTGAGGGATGGTTCACTAACACAGGTGATTTCTTTTCTTATAGGTGACCATCCTTGTGAGCACCGAAATAGCTCCGAAGACATCATGTATCACGGCAACCTCGTCAGCGACTACGATCTCGACTACGACATGGGATTCATGAGCGACGGCGAGGTTTCTGTCGACACCAGCTACTCTCGCAAGAAGAAGTCTGGCTCCGAATCTCCCTTCACTGGCCTCACCTCGCGCATTGGCTCCCGCCTCCCCAGTATGAGCCGCTGGAAGCCCAGCAGCCGAAGGGGCAACCCGATCCTTTCGCCAGGCACTGAGCTCAGTCTCGAGAGCGTTGTGCTCTCTGGTGCGCCGTCGAGCCGCTCCTCGTCCATGTCTGCCCCCAGCCGCCCCAGTCCTGAGCGAGCCAACGAGCCGTCCGTGCTACCTACACCCGCCCTGTCGTTTTTCGAGAGTACCGAGAGCATTAATCTGCCCTCGCCCATCGATATCGACCACGCCATGGCGCAAAGGGAGCGATCAAGCCTGGAGCGCGAGCGTGAACTGGCCACCACTCCTCTGCTGCCACCCCTCATGACCAGCGCGCTGAGCAAGCCTCCCCCAGAGTCACCCCTGCAGTCCCCTACTGTGGCGCCTTCTCCTGTGACCACTGATATCCAATCGCCACCGCCCGCACTTATTACACAGTTCCCGAGACCCTCGCTCAGCACTAAGCCGTCTGTCTCATCCTTCCGATTCGGCCCAGTCAGCCCCGAGCTGCCTCTACCACTACCCGCAAATCTGCAGGAGCACGATGAATGGTCGGACCGTCTTGGACACGCCAATTTCACCATCACTCCTTTGCCCTACCAGCCGGAGGCAATCAACGTGGAGGCTCTTCGACAGCTCCGCAACGACTGGGACTTGGCGAGATGCAACTACACCAAGCACCTGGTGCGAACCGGCGAGAACTATGGCGAGACCAGCAAGATTTACGCTCTGACGGAGGCGAAGTGGGCGGAGACGGAAAGGAAATGGCGAGCGACGCATGACAGCCTCATGGAGCAGATCGTGGCGGTTACCAACTCCGCGGCCCCATCGATGAGCGCCTCTCGAAGCCGAAGCCGTGGGCGCGCGCGTGCTAACAGTGGCGGCGCTGCGCTTCTGGGCCGAGCCCCCATTGACGACGTTTTTGCGGGCATGCAGTGGCGACGACTGGAGGACGGACTTCCCAGCGCTGTTCCTCGCTTGCTAGACGGAGAAGGCAAGTTCCCCGCCCGGGGCGACGAGGACATTGTGGGACCGATGCAACGAGACGAGGTGATGCTACGGACGCACAGCGAAGAGCGCAAGGGAGCGCGATTCTGGAAGAGCCTGGCCGGCAAGGTCGGCCTCCGAAAGTAAGGCTGCGACGAACGCAAACATCAACCCCAACGATAATTTCTATTACGACGCGGATTCAATGACGAGTTTGACGAAACAAGACTCGACCACGACATGCACAAACGACAACGACACACCCCAAGCACCTGGGTTTGCTTGGTCGGAATTTCAAGTTTCTTGTTTTTTATTTTGCTTTTTCGTTGATCTGAGAGATACCCGACTCTTGTCACTCCTTTTTTTTTCTTTTTTTTTTGGGACGTTGATCCCGTTACGGCCACGACGGCACCGAGCAAAAACTGCTACCCAAGGCGTCTGGGTGAGATGACGAACATAGTTTTATCACTGTTTTTTCTTTTTTTTTTTTTTTTTGAGTTGT
>VYKG01000568.1:0-28012 GCA_011426275.1 Dactylonectria torresensis | reverse complement strand
ATCTACTATTCTACCATTACCAGACCGTGACCTACATTGCTCACTACGACGTCCCTGATCCACTCGATCATAAACACTACACGCCTTGGGCCTACCCTAGAGCCCTAGTGTAAGCCCGACCGTCACATTTCAATTCTAGCTTTATATTAACGCCTGGCTAGTAAGGTAGTAAGGCATTAGACTCAGCCTTAAAGAAGGCATATTATAAGTGTAAGTACTATTAAAGTAACTTTGACTCTACCTTCTCTTTTAATTTAAGTATATCTTTATAAAGGTTCTTCTCTCTAACTTTTCTCTATTCTAATCATTCTTTAATAATCTTATTAATCTCTTAGAGAGTGACTTTACTAATTCATTCAGTATCTTCTTACTTAACCACTCTCTTCTACTACCTACTAGTACTAATAATACTAATTTTAATTATAACTCCCTTAGTATTAATCATTAGTCATTATAGTAAGTCAGCTTAGATTATTACTAGCTTAGTATTAAAGTCCTTTATTAGAAGAGAGGGCGCTATATCCTTTAATACTCTGTCTATCTTAGCTATATTCTCTTTAGTATTATCTAACTATTGCCTCTTTAGTAAGCAATCTTCCCTTCTAAGGATCCGATCCTTATAGGCCTTCTTTTATTCTACACTCAGTTAGTTATATCATTCTATATCAGCCTAGTTTACTAGCCTTAAATAGTAAGGGCTCTTTAATAAAGACATTAGTATTATAATATTACTACTAGAGTAATCCTTCAGCCTATTATTAAGCTATCGTAAGTAGTGATATTTAATAGAGATTTCTATATTATACTTCTTAAACTACTTCCTCTTAATAATTAGCTCTTAATACATCCTGAATTCTAATATCAGATAATTTAGCTATTATCTACTATCTATATCCAGCATTACTACTATAATATAAGTAATCTATTATTATCCGCCTTTATATTCTTTAATAGTAAGTCCCCGCTCTAGAATTAGGATTTAATAGCTCTACAGTTATTAGTACATTCTTAGGGCTAGATCCTTATTTATAAAGACATAACTATCCGCTTTAGTATTATATAGACTTTTAACTTTAATTACTAACTCTGAACTTACTATTATATAGGAATAGTAGAGCTTCTCTCTACTAAGTAGTTTATCTATATTAATCAAGCCTTTATTAAAGATTAATAACTATAATTCAGGTTCTAGAGAGGAGACTTCCCTTAGGACTTATCTTTTTCTAACTCAGAGGATGACTTATCTAATTCATTAAGGATTATAATAATAATCGTCCGCCCTGCCTTCTTAGCCTTAGTATAAACTTTATTCACTTCGCCTCCCTTTAGACACTCCTAGTAAGTATGGCTGACTTTCTTATACTTAAAGCACTTCTCTTCTTTAGTTAGTTTATAAACCTCTAAGTCCTTAAAAGTCTATTTACTATTAATCTTAGTCTTTGAATACTTAGGTATTAAAATTACTAACTTCTTAATATCCTTCTTCTTAATAGTAGTACTATTGCTCTTATTAGTTTATAACTTACTAGTCTTCTTACTATCTTTCTTTATTAAGGTCTTTATATAAGCCTCTTCTATTACTATAATATTACTAAGTACTACTATAAAGGTATTAAAGCTTACCTCTTTAGTAAAGCGCTATATAACTATAGTACATTTTATCTCTACTAGCACTTTATTATAAAGCTCTTCCTTCTAATCCCTTTTAAGGATCTTAGTATTATTTGCTATAGCTAAGAACTTAATGTAAAAGCTATACTAGCTACTATTAGTATAGTATCTTAAGGCCTTAAACTCCTCTCGCGCCTTAATCTTCTTATTCTTATTCTAGAAGAGGGTTATTAGAGCTTAGAAGATATTTTTAGTAGTCTTAAAGGCATCTTCTTCTGCATTCTTAGGCATGCAGAAGCATAAATAAGTAGCTATAATACCCTTATAATGCCTGAAAATATAATATACCTTATCCTCCTCTTTAGGGTAGTCTTATAGGCCGTTACATTACAGCTTGCATCTGGCCTTAATAAGCTAGTCTTCAAAGTCCGGTTCCTTACTATTATTAAGCTCAGGTGGGTCACTCTCCCGCTTCTAGCATAGCTTAGTCTTAGCCATTATCTCACTCCTAAGAGGCATGTCTTTATAGAGAGGGGCAGTATACTATGCTGCTTTTAATCATACTAGTTCCTTATTAATCTATACTACCTTAATATAAGCTATTGCTTCAGCCTTAATTGCCTTATTATGCTCTTTAATAAGTCGCTCGGTTGTTTTAATATGCTTATTATATAGTTTAATAAGCTTATCTCACTGCCCTCTGATTATTAATTGCTTAGTAAAATTGCGAATTATTAAGGCTTATACCTTAAGGTATTTCTAGACTATTAATTCAATATTATTAGCATTAATTAGGAGATTCCTAAATCTCCTATCTTAGTCTTTTATATAGACTGTAAATTAGCTATTATCTATAATCTTATAGGTTTAAGCATTTAAATCTTCTTTAATAGAATTTACTATAAGTTATATAAAAGGTCTAATAAATATCCCTTTATTATTTTCTATATTAATAGTCCTTTTACTATCCTTATCTACAGACTTAGTAAGGTATTACTAGACCTACTAATAAAAGGCGCTCTCTTAGCATACCTTATTAATGCTCTCTTTATCAGCACTCTACGTACCTAACTCAGAGCTCCTAGTTATATTAACTACTAATTAGTTCTAGTTAATAGTAGTTTACTATTTATACTTATATCTTACTATAAGTAAGCAGATCTATAGTCAGATCTAATATAATAATTAACCTCATACTAATATACATTAGAGTTAATTAAGATATAAGTAGAAAGAATAAAGGATTATAGTATAATATTACAGGCTAGATAAGATTAACTTAAGAGGTAATACTACTATATTATAAGAATACTATAATAAAGAGGAAAGAGAAAGCGGACAGGCGTGTAAACGCATAGACGCATTAATAGTCCGTATAGCCTGCCCCGTGCGTCCTAGTTACATATCGACCCCACCCTGGGTCCAGCACTCCAGACGCTCCCGTCACACTGTATTTGAATTTTCATTATATTTATATCTTAAGCTAAAATAATTCTTTAAAATTTAAGAAAAGTCTAAATTATTTAATACATTTTAAAAAATTTAAAGTTTAACTTTTTAGCTATACAGTATTAGTACATCGCTCGCTTAAATGCAGCACTCAATTATTAAATATGTAATAACTTGCTTAATAATATATAATATTATTATAATAAGTAAAATTATAATATAAAAATTTAAATAAGATGTAGATAATAATATCATTTCACACCCTTTCTCACTAAGGTTAGAGTATCAATCTATTGGAGGTTTTGTAATTCAGAGTTACAAATCCAACATAAAACACAGAGGGGTCATTTGTACAGTATCCTATCTGTATATCCTAACTCTTAGTTAAAGTAGTAGTAGCAGCGTTCTGCTCTTCGACCTCCTTATCGATGATAAAGATACGGTCAACCTTTGCAAAATCGTCTTCTGCACTCCGAGCTTTAAGGTCCAACCCCCTAAAAACATCGGTGCTAACAAGCAGGTTTGCAATAAAGAGGGTCTCCTCATCACCGACAGTCTCAGAGCGGACATGATGGCAGCCCGGAGCCTCGTACCAGCTCTCCCCCGGCCCGTACACCTTGGCACCACTGTCGTACGTGTGTGTCTCGCCAGTTGCCGAATCTACGTGAGTATGCACCATCTGGTTCAGAATATGACCCCGTATCACTGTTGCAACCACGGCGGCACCAGCGTGGGTGTGAGGCGGTGTAGCTAAGGGCCACGTCAGTATTGGCTATTACTAACGACTTACAGTAAAGCTCTGAATTCAAGCAATGTGCGTCTCAATGAGCATCGAAGGTATATAAAAAGAGGGAACAGCTACTCACCGGCATTTGGAGGAGACGTTACAAGTAATCCAAACCATGTGTTATTAGGCAAGTTGGGTGGCTCGTGTATATGGGACACAGCAACGCTAACCGTAGGTCGTCTGCATAAGATTTCAAAGGTCAGCTTGGAAGGTTTCTTTCCGCCCAGGCTGTGCGGCATCCTTGAGAGTTCCTTGAACACGAACAGATAACACTCACCCATCAATCGTCCACTGGCCGTCCTTCTTAACCACGTTTTGATCCTGCCACCGAAGATTCATGTCGACGTTGGGGAAGGCCATACTGTTTGTTTCTACATGTAGCGGATGAGTCCTATGGTCTTGTGTGAGATGTTTTGGCCCTTGTAGGGTTAGAAGTGTTGCTTTTATACCTCATCGAAACAAATTTTGCTTTACTAATTGTCAGACTTGTTATTAGATCCACCTAATGTTCCATTGATTCGCAAGGTGGGGGTGTGAAGATACCCCGCATTGCGATACGTGAATAGTAAGCACTACGAGAGGACGGTTTTCGTAACACAGTATCCGCCCAAGGGCGGCTTTAGAGGAATGCATTTAGTCATAGAAAATATTATACGTCTTGGCAGGCTATGTTTGCGTTATTACTATTAGAGCACTGGCTGAAAACTTAGGAAGGACACGGTTTGGATCAGAGGTTGGGGAGTAAGACAAGAATGGGCCTGGGCTCGAGCCCGCGGAAGTCCGCAATTCAAAGGGTAACAAGATAGCTACATTGTTGCCCTAAAAAATTACCCTATTTTGAGTCATCCTTCAGTTACCATGGCTGCTCGAGTTTGAATCTGTCATTGCCTGGGCACATGCGATGACTTAATGATGACGCGGCTAGGCAAATGTTACAACCTCCGCTCTGAAACCTAAAACTGATGCGACCTACTTTCTATATTAGGAAAACAGTGCTTGTATCACTGCCTGTCCATGTATGCACGTTGCTTTAGAGGACAAATCTTATTACAGTCAAGCGTTAGCAGAGAGGGTTGGTGCAGGGCATCTAGTCCAGAATAAAGGGATGCGACATCAAGTAAAAATACCGGTGCCCAGTGCAGTGGACAGTGGAATCCACGAGTGAACCCACTCCATAGATTGAGTGGAGTGGCTTCCAATCATAGTGAGAAATGAGCCGCCTGTACGAAGGATCACTTCAAAGTTTCGGCCTAAGAAAAAGCAACGTTATCAAGGCAACCATGAAATCCCAGGAAGAGTACAGTAAGGACTTCCTTTGTCATGTTAGCCCTGAAGGCCCCTCGGCTACAGCACACCTGTCCTGTAACCACTGACCCCTTGACCTACGACACCTATCGCCGCTGAGGCTAGAGGTCGTAGCGGGTATCTGAAGGATACTGGCTCGCTCTCCAGGTACCTAGAGGTACCTACCAGGTTGGAGGGATGTGGTGTCTTTAGCGCAGGACGAATAGACGTCTGGAGGAAGCTGTGGGACCGTCCAGGGGTTAATCTTACTAGAGCTCCTGGATTTCCTGGTTACGTCTGATCTGTTAGCGCCAGGGCATTAATTGCCTATTTAGGTAAAAGGATGGGGCCATCATTGAGTCATGCCCAAAAGCGCCGAATTATCCCCCAAAACACGAAACTCCATACGAACCCCCCCTTACTTACGCCAATGAAGCTTCTCGGCTAAGAGTTAGGAGTTTTGCTACCTTCTCGTTTAATAAAATATATCTTATCGCGGGGCTAAAAGCTCATCTAACCTAGTCATGATTGTCTCACTCGCATCGCTCGCAATTAAAGGTCGTTATCTTCAGCAAGGGACAGACACCCCCACATTAGCGCTAGGCTATCATCCAGGGTCACAGTGGAGGCACTGTCCATGAGCAATTCCCAAATACTCCTCGTCATCGGCTATCGCCCACTTTATCCAGTCCATTTCTTCTAACGCCTTCGCCTTCTCAATGGCGCCCATACTGCTCGATCGCCTCCTCGGCTTGACGAACCCTCTCGGTATCGCCCTGATCGTCTTGGCTTGCTTCATCCTCTTCTACCTCGCGGAGAGCTTCATCTTCACCGTTCCGTATCCTCCCAACGTCCCTCTCATCGGAGAGCCCGAGGGTGCCCTTCGCTTCAGTCTGCGCACCAGGGTTGCCAACTATACCAACTGCGAGGTCCTGTTCCGCGAGGCCTACACCAGCGTTTGTTCCCGCCGCCCAACTAATCAACACCTTTGGACCTGAGACTGGGCATTATGAACTAGTAGATCAAGAAAGGCAAACTCGTTGCTGTCCCCGACTTCGGCTTCCGGTGCGAGGTCATCATGCCTCAGAGCCCTATAAAATGGGTCCTCACTTAGCCGGACGATGTGCTGGAGGCTTCTTAAGCATTTGCCAACGTTGACCAGGTCCGATGGAGTCTCGGCCATGAAAGATTATCGTAAAAGCATATCAGGCCATGGTCATCAAGACGGACATAAACCATATCCTTAAGAACATCTGTACTACTATGAATAACGAGCTAGGCGTTATCTTTAATAAGAAATTCGGCACTAATACTGAGAGTTAGGAGATTAATTTTCTACCTCTAGTTAAGATTATCATCACCCGGGCCCCCAGTCGCTTTACCATTAGGCTTCCGCTTTATAAGTCTTTATAACCGGTTTAACTATATATGATCTACCACTCTAAAAAGCCCCAATAAGGTCTATCTACACACTGCCCTTAACATTAACCAGCGCTCCACCATCAACGCTGGCGCCACCGGAGGGGCCCATCGCCTTCTCTAGCCGCTCATTGGCACGTTACTTAACATCCCAACACGTAAGCTTCTGGCCAGGATGAATAAGTAATTCCTCTCGCTATGGAAGCAGCGCTTAGAGACCCTCACCTCCAATCGCAACGACCCGGACCATGAGGAGCCCCAGGACCAGGTTCACATGATCATCCGCTATGCCTAGCGCCAGCACGAGCTCCACGACTATAACATCATGCCCCGTCGCCTCGCCACAAGCAACTTCGGTTCCATGCATCTAACACAAATCCAGGTCACTAACCTGATCCTTAACGTCCTCGGCTCTGACGCCGAGTTCCACACCATCGCAATCCTGCGTGAGATTGACCGCATCCTCAGCAGGACGAGCCCGCTGAGTGGACCAAGGTCAAGGTAAGCCGGATAACCAGAGCCAAGAGTGTCAGCCGTAAGGCCCTGTGTCTGCACTCCTTTAGCATCCGCTCGATCTTCCGTAAGGTCATAACATCAAACTTCAAGACCCCTAACGGCTACCACGTCCCTAAGGGCATCCTACTGCCCCTGTGGCCGAGCCTGAACTTGCGTACACGTTTAGTACAGTGTTTTCAGACCAGGACAGATGGGCGCCATAGCATGTATAAATAATGTGTCCGACGGTAAGTCAACTTGGATCAACAGAGGGAGCAGTTGTAGGTTCAGAATGTCAAGGTTTATCTCTAGAGCTTGTTCTCATCCAGGCAGAGCCCTCACATCCAGTTTCACCCGTGGTCATTTTCATTCGACCAAGCCGTTCATCAGCAGTCTTGCAATCTGCTACTCTCGAATCCCTACCCGCGGCATGGCTTCATCCAACGCCCCGAGTACCATGAAAGCTGTTCTCCAGCCTGACAAGCACTCTCACAAGCTCATTCTATCCGAGCAGCCCGTTCCCGTGCCCGCTCATCCTGAGGATGTTCTTGTAAAAGTCCATGCCACCGCACCCTGCAAGGGTGAGCTGGACTGGGCTGTCTGGGCACCCGAGTTCATCCCCGACGATAAGATCCCTATCCCGGGGCAGGATCTCGCCGGCACTATCGTCTCCGCCCCAGCGGACAGCGGCTTTAAGGCTGGCGATGAGGTTTACGCACGCATTGAGGCCAACCGCCCGGGCGCTGCAGCTGAGTACGTTCTGGCGCGGGTGCCTGAGCTGGCCATCAGGCCTAAGAACCTCAGCTGGGTGGAGACAGCAGCCACTCCTATTAGCGCGCTGACGGCATACCAATCGCTTTTCACAAAGGGTACCCTGGATCCCTTGGCGATGGCCGGCGATGTGGCCGCGCAGGCTAAAAATGCTAAGCTCCGTGTCCTGATTACTGCCGGGGCAGGGGGGGTTGGTAGTTGGGCAGTCCAGCTTGCCAAAGTCGCCGGAGTGGCCGCTGTCGTGGCTGTTGTTAGATCGAAAAATAACGAATTTGTACGACAGCTCGGCGCTACGGAGACTATAGATTATACTAAGCAAAGCATCGGTGACTGGGTGGCTGAAGATCCCGCATCTCGAGAGGTCGATCTGGTCTTTGACTGTATTGGCGGCTCATCACTAGCTCAATCCTGGTATGCAGTGAGAGATGGAGGAAGCATTGTTAGCGTCTGTGGTAAGCCTGAGAAAAGTCGCCCAAAGGATGTTAAAAAGGAGGCCCATACCTTGTGGTTCGTCATCACTCCTCTCGGCAAGGATTTGGACGTTATTACAGGGCTATTAGAGGCTGGCAAGCTTAAGCCAAACATTGATAGCGTGGTCGACTTTGATGACTTCGCTATGGCATGGGACAAGGTGGAGTCAGGCCGGGCGAAAGGGAAAGTGATTGTGAAGGTGTCCGACAAGGCATAGCGTAGAGAATGGGGCTCCGGGATATTAGGTCAATGTTCTGCTCACTTCAGTCATCTTCAAAAGTTACTTCATATAACTTCATACAAAAATAGGCTAATATCACGGTCATTCTTAACTCTCCGGTCAAATGAAGGGTCACGGTATTTCTATTGGTTTCACCGCAGGCAATATTACCAATTGATACTTAACGCCCAGGTACCCTTTTCCAACCGTCTTGGTATGCAAATTGTGAAGCGCCTATGTCCTATTATCGATCTTCACGCGACCTTGGCGATAGATTTCCTGTCGCTTACGGGATGACGCTCTATACAATGTATTATTACGTACCTGGTTTCCTTAGGCTGTCGTCTGAATACTGCCGGCCATTGCTGGATTGACTTGTAGTCCGGAACAGTGGTGGGGGGATGACTACTATACAGCTCCTGGATGGAACAAGTGTAGCTTATAATTGATAAAGCAAAAACGATTGATGGGATTAAACGTCTAAGTTCAGTATCTGTATGAGGAGCACAGCTTACTATATAGTATCCACATCCCAGCCACCAGCAGATCGGACCACCTTAGTTATGCGGTCTCAACAGTAATGGCCAAGTGTGTTAATAGCGAAGTAGACAGTCTAGTTTTAGGAAATTGGTAAGGTTTGCTCTATGAAGGCATTTGAAATACTTGCGTCTTTCTCCCTGGATTAGGTCAAGTCAACTGGGGCACAAGAGGAAGGGATATAATTAGCTTCCGCAATAGCATCAGATAAGCAGTAGACTTCAGATAGATGGTACATAAGAGTAATTTCTACAATACGTGAGTTAGGTATAATAATATTGCACTAACTAATAGATAGAACTTAGAAAGGCTCTTGATTTCTCTATCTAAGAATAGTCTGAAGTTAGCCTTTGATATGTAAAGCGGTTGAGTTTATCCATAGGGGTTGTTATTAGCAGTCTATAGAAAAGGGACCAAGCCATTAATCCTCATTACTCGTGGCAGACAGACTGCAGGGGCATCGTGCCTGGAGGGGCAGCACCCGCCCACCAATCATCCAAAAATTCAATACCAAGACTCTCATCCCATACCATGCAGTGCAGATACCCCTCAAACTCCATCCTCGTGCTACATTGAAGGAGTTCCTGGACGACCTCTAGTTGCGAGACGAACCATGTTCCCTGGTCTTGTGGATCTTCCCCCTTTATCACGGCGCCAACAAACAGTGCCCAAAGCAACTCAGGCAGATGAGACGCCCAGGTCGCAGAATACGATGGCCCGGCCAAGAGCGAACGCTGTAGGCGTTGTGCCATCGCCCGTGAGAGGGATTCCGGCCATCGATGGTCTTGTTTCAAGGCCGCACATACAAAAAGATGTGCGGCTAAAAGTAAGGCGCGGAGACATTGTTCTTCCAGGGTAGCCGGAATATCCTCAATTCGATCAAGGGTAATGTAGGCTGCGGCAAGTGACAAAGTGCGAACGTCCCGTAGTGTTGGATCCATGTTGCATTTTGCGGCCATGACTCGTTGCCGAAGCAGTTGTATGACTGCCATAACGGCTTGGTATCCTGGCCCGAGGCTTTGTAAACGAGATAGATTTGGGTACTCGCAGGACTCTGTGATATATCGGGGAAGTTTGACCCTGTCCAAGCCGTAGTTGAGAGGGTAAAGAGGTCTTCGTCCTCGAGCGGTAGCTAATTCAAGGTCCACCCTGAAGAGTATTAGATTCACCCGTCTTTTCTAGTTATCTCATTCATGAATAGTTCGCGCTTACCAATTTATAAATCGACCAACCTGATATATCTTGATAGATTTAATACCTCCTCTGAGAGCAATTAGCCCCTGCAGTCCCCGCAAGTGGATATCCGCTTCTTCGGAGGAGCCCTCTAAACTCTGGGACACTCATGTCAACAATTTGATACTCAACCACCGAGAGGCTTCGAAGCTTAAAGGCGATCAATTACTCACTGCAACATGTCCTAGATGCGCAATGGCAGCAAGTACATTCTCCGTCACTTGGCCATTTTGAAGGATAGAGTTGACGTCGTGAATGGCTTCACCCTTCAGTTTCCATCCTTCCTTTCGCAGGTCCATACTAAATGATGATGTTCGCGTAGTCCCAAAAGCTGCCGTCATGCAGAGGGTAACGCGCATGAGTAGCGGGTCGTTTATCGCACGACTAAGCCACGTCTTGTTGCTGGGAACAGTTGTAGTCCGATAGTCGAAGAACACTAGGACTAGAGGCGGTGAGCCGGAGCAACGGGTAGCGACAAGGCAGATTGCATACAATGCTTGAGGAGTGTGTCGATTCTGGGATTCGATAGTATCGGGATTGTCCCAAAAGGGTCGAGAATATTGCCTCCGAACCATTCGACCCCTGATGAGTAGTTGCTCCTAAAATGGTTCTGGCTGATTTTTATTGGTACAGATACGATTCGACTGTCGTCCGCCGCTCCTTCAGTACCATCAAAAGTTGCGTGTCGCATCTTCGTCTCCAGCTTTCCCTTTCGACTGCCACTGTGACTGTTCATGGAAGTTGGTTTGAGTCTGAACCGACCTCTTAGCTCATTTTTGCATCGTGATGTCCGTTTCGAATTGGCTGCGCCATCCGGCGGCGCTCCTCCAGCCACCGTTTTCGAACGCAACTGCAGGGCGGTCTTTATGGCATGACTCCGGATGGCCTCGTTGGCCGGTACCGGTACGCCATTGGAGACGACAAATGCGTATTTGGTCATGTCGACTTCCTAGAACGCGACTTGAATAACCAGCTGGGGATGGCCGTTGCCGTCAAGTCATCAACCCTGGAGTCCAAAGCTTCATGTCCTAAATAAGCCTCGTGACATAAAAGATCACGCGAAGTACGGAAACTGAATATGACACTGCCGGTTGAGTTAAACCCGTTGAGTGAGCCAAATTAAACTCGAAAAGCGCGGCGAAGGCAGGATTGAATGAATGAAATTTTGCCACGAGATAAGGAGTGATATCACGTGGAGATTACGAGCGATACGTTATTAGCGTAGCTAGCGACTACGTAGTAAGACAGACCACTGGAGGTTGGATCTGTTAGATTGGACCATGTGCAGAGCATGTGCCAGGCGCTGCCCGAATACGAAGGTGGTCAGAGCAGCCTATTGGCTAGATGCCCCAGGCCCCCACTTTTAGTAGTGACTGCAACAGTGCTAGAGACCGGACGAACTCAAGAGTGTTAGGCCGCTTCTCTCGCTTGGGCCCTTGATGAGGCGCGGCTGGTGTCTCCAAGAGTCAGTTTTATCTCGCAGGATCCTCTTTCGGCCCTGTTCAGATTTACTGGGAATGCGGCAAGGAATTCAAGGCTGCAAACAACGTACCGGAATTCAGTCCCTTGCCAGGAGCCAACCTCAGAACTTTTCACGACATTCTGCACCAGAATCTTGAGAGAGGCCAGGCGCCGTTTCATAGTGACCCGCTTGCGCCAACTTATATGGAAATATGATGTTCTTGTGTGTGAGTATACGGGATACAGTCTCACCTACGATTCTGACAAGCTGTCTGCCTTGGCCCAACGTCTGCATCCCTTCATCGATGAGAAATATCTCGCAGGAGTATGGAGCAACGACCTGAACCAAGGTCTACTATGGAGCCGTTCTCTAGCTATTTACGATTCACGTTTGACGCACGTTGCGCCATACCGGGCGCCGTCCTGGTCTTGGGCGGCTGTGAGTGACCCTGTGTCTTTGCCCAGGCTAGCACTTCTCACAGATCTGAGTGTCAGACTTGCTAAAAAGGATTATGTTGAATTCTTGGAATGGGATGTTCAACCCAAGGACAAACGTGTTCCATATGGTCAAGTAGTGTCAGGACATTTGCCCATTCGAGGGCAGACGATCAAGCTACGCCGAATCCATGGCAGGGAAACGTGCCGTGGTGACCCTGTTTACCGAGTGGCCTTTGATGACCCAGAAATGGCTGGCATCGAGACCCACCACGAGGCGTACGTGAGTCCAAAGAGAGGTGCAAAGAGCGATCCGGATATCTGTGTAGGCCACCAGCGGCCCCAGAAAGACTATGTGTCGGAGGAGCAAAAGAAATATCTCGTGCTCTGGATCGAAGCATGCACAGCCTTGGAAGGCTGCTCGCTACAAGCTAATGTGCACTTCTTGGTCTTAAACATGGTTAGCTAACGGGAGGATAATGTGTATAGAAGGGTGGGGGTGTTGTACGGTTATCCATCGAAGGCTGAGGTTATTGGGGGTTGGGAAACGCAAATATCGAAGCTGATGTAATGGACGGGAGGAATGGAATATATCCAGTTGGTTCATGTAGAGGCTCGATGAGGCAGAGACCCAAGAGTCAGCCAATGCTCGAACCAAGAGCGATGCATGTACAAGATATGTCGAAGCTCTTATCTAGAAATATGAGGCTCTTTACAGACCCTAGATAGCTACTCGTCTTATGCAGCAATAAGCCGAGTCTGCTATGGACGGTATTAGACGTGGCCGCAGCGCCTTAGATAGCCCGAGATTGGTAGCGACTCAGCTATTTCTCCATCGTCTGAGAGCAACGCAGCCAGCTACGGCCCAAACTTGAGGCCAGTCTTGTTAACCTTCCTGGGAGAGATTACTATAATTTAAGCTTCTAGAGCCCTACCTGCGAGAATCTAGAAGCGGCAACATAGAATCAGGCGACGGGTACAGGGATGGATTCAGCGCAAGGAGCGTTCGCAACTCGTTTTGTTGGACCACATTGCAAATCATCACTCAGTATCTGCTATCCTTATGTCAATCAGCTTTCATTCAGCCTGTAGGGCGCTTTACTCAGGTAGAAAGAGTTGAACATAAAACCTCCTCTAATTAGCTAATAGGCCTGACCTGTATTTAACTTATGTACGACTTAGTCAGCCAACAATGCCACGAAATGAAGGCTTCGCTATGAGCCCCCCAGCTTTAGCTACATACTAGTAGCATTTTTTCATATACCCTCAGACCCTTGATTTCGGAGGTTGAGAGCCAACCTTAAACCGCAGGTGGTTGATTGTTACGCTAGCTCGTGAAGTATAAAATGTAGCCTGTTAACCTTCACTCGAGGCGGCGAGGCGGCTTAATGGTTATGAATTCACAAACACAGGTACATACCATGGGAGGCAACCACACCTGGAGGGGTTTTGTGATCCTTCCAGTATGTTATTGGGTCTAGTATAGCTTAATCAGGCTGTCTGATGACTGTGGGCATGAATCATGACCCAACTACCCCTTTAGGAGGTACTCTCCCATCACCGCAATCCCTCCGTCTGGCCCCCTCTCACTCACAACCCTCTCCATCACCACCGTAAACTTCTCCAAGAACCCATCATCAATCCCATCATCCCGACAAGCATCCAAAATATTTCGCAATCCCTGCGCCTGCATCCCAACCGGATTTCCCAAGTTATCATCCCAAGCTTTCTCATCCCACGACCGCGCAATGAGTCCAGTATACGGTATCAATGCGCTTAGGAACGGGTTCAGACTCCCGGAAACAATTGGCTCTAGCTTCTCCTCTGGCGTTGCGTGGCCTTTTTTGAGGAGTGCCATAGCCGTGAACATTCCGCCGAACATGCCATACATGGACGAGAGGGCAGCGAGGTCGTACCTGGCTGCAGTGTCGACGGCGGCACCGAGATACTCTGGTCTGCCGAGGGGTTCAAGGAGCGAGGCAATGGGCTCGAAAAGGTGCCGGGTTTCTCCGCTTAGGACGAAGAAAGAGTGAGGTCCGCCCACCATTTGAGGCGTTACCATCACAGCTCCGTCGAAATAAAGCTTGGAGCCATACGAAGCAGTCAAATCTGCCATCTCGCGTGCTTGTTTAGGCGTTCCGTTGGTAAGATTGATCAATGTCTTTCCCTCGAGAGCCGTAGCTGGAAGGGCAGCAAGTACCGTCGAGATAGTGGAGTAGTTGAGGAGACAGATTACAACAATGTCATTCTTGGAAATGGCAGTCTGGACATCTGCTTCGAAAACGGCACCAGCCTCAACCGCAGCCTTGACTTGGGGCCGGTCCGTGGTGCGGTTCCATATCGTCACTTTGTTAGAGGCTTTCAAGAAGTGTTGGACGAGAGCAGCGCCCATATTGCCGATGCCGAGAAATGTGAGAGACTGAAGGGTGGCCATTGTAGCGTTGTAGGAGTCGATGTTGTTAGAGTTGGAGGCTTTCTATTGAGATTGTTTTTGGGTGATGGTCAAACATATGGTGGCAACTTGTAGTCTACTTATACTACAGATCAGGAATGCAAGACATTCATACTGAATTTTCATGTCTCGTGAATTAAGCTGCTTGTGTTCACACAAAAAGTTCACGACGTTTCGCGGTTGCTGGATCGGCCAGTCATCCGCAAGATTCTCGCCAAGACATGGTTTTAATTGCTCAAATAGAATATGAGTCACGCCGATGTAAGACGGCATGAATATAATTAATATTCCAGGTGTGTTCGGATGAATTGAATGTCCTTGGGGCGTATTGTTGACGCTTAGAAATCATCGTGTTCGTAAGCGAAGGGTGGTCGAATTAATCAGCGCCAAGACCAGAGCCGACGACTTTTCAACTTCGCTCAACCTCAGCCTAAATAAGATACAACGCCTAACCGGCGAGGTCGGCGGTATTTTGGCCATAATACCGCTGTGCCCTTTGCGTTCGGGCGCCAATCCGCTGGCCGGAAACCCCCTGGTGAGTGAACGGCCAGGGGTCTAAAATGCTACCTCCATAATACCGATTTTTGAACCTCTACGGCTACTTGAGGGACTGGCATGCTGAAATGAAAAGCATAAACTGGAATGCCATTGTCTCTTACTACGCTAAATTCACGCGACAGGTGCCGTCTAAGAAGGAGTTCAACTATGGTCTCAAATCCGATCCCGGCTATTTGAGACCTGCGCATCTTCTAGAGCTTTGCCTGCTGATGCTGTAGGTTTATAACCCCACACTGGAGGTGGCTGCGGGATCATTTAAATGAAGAGTACAAACACAGTCTCCTTTGCTTTTTTCTCGAGACGATTTCTGGGGGCGACTGCCAGACAGAAAATTGTGGCAAACTTATGGAAGTTAACCGAATCGATGGCAAGCTCGCTAGGTATCCTCTCGAAGAGCCTACAGTATGGACTCTTTGGACTTTCCAGAGAAGGCACATGAGGAATAAGACGTGCATGGCCAACTTAACACGATAATTCTCTTGGACAGTCTGTGCACGAGTCTACCAGTAATCACAAGTGATCGTTTCCAAGGGCTGCAGGACCTTGAATGCATGGAGTCGTGACAGACTGGGGAAGTTCGAATTAGTTTCCATTCTGAGATGCTAAGTCGCCATTCATCGACTCCGCTAGATGCTCCAGCTCCTCCTCGTTCTGGCCGACCTGCTAAGTAACCCAACCGCGCGCTTTGAGCGTAAACGAGATCCATATTCCATGGCGTGGAGTGTAATTTCTTTCTGTCTGCATTGCTTCTGCGGGATGCACTCTTTGTCGATCCAGGGAAGATCCACCCGAACGTGATCCATGTAGTTTATAATTCGCATAAAGACACATCATGGAAGCCACAGCTTTGTCGTGTGACTTGGATTAGACACCTCGGTGCTCCAGTCAACTCGAGCGAGTTGGCTCCGAAGCTGGGTCGACAGGGCCGCAAAGCGGACCTTGATGCCCGCTGTTTGAAGGAACACCGTCTTCAAGAAGGCAAGCAGGACTAGGCGCAGCGCGTCGTCGAGCCTAGGTTTTCAACGTCGATAGCCATCAGGCGGTACTGCGCAGATATGAGGATCTCCTGGAGGAGCGCCGCTTCCATCTTCCGGTCTATCTGGAACGCGAGGGTCCGCATCTCAGAATTCACCCCAACAAACTGTTTGCTTGCGATATAATACTTCTTCTCGATGGTTTCGATTCCCATCTACGCCATTTTGCTTATTGACGAGCAACGACGAATACTGTCATCCCCTGCATCTCGTCCTGGTGGTACTAGGCTTACCCCGCTATCATTCTGCTGTTGATGATTGTCGTCATCGTCATCGCATCGCTGGAGACTTGGCAGACACCTCGTGGGAAGTACACTACTTGACCAAAGTATTCTTCCGTCAATGTATGTCTGTGTTCATGCTTTCAAACAGCTATTTATGATAGCGTGGGTTGGTTCTATACTTGTACTAAACGCCTAAACGGAACAGAGCTGACGGATGCCTACCTTCTACCGTGCACCATGGGCATCCATACTAAACTAGACATAGTCTCCTACGACGCCGGATACGACCAACAGTCAGGGTCTATGACTGCCGTGGCCTGCTCTGATGGCAAGAACGGGCTAAGTACCAGATGTGGCTGGAAGACTCAGTGCAACATCCCCAAGTTCCCCTACAATGGCGGCGCCCAGGCCGTTGGCGGCTGGAACTCGGCTTCTTGCGGCGCTTGAAGGAAGCTCACATAAAAGAGCAAATCCATCTATCCTTGCCATCGATCATGCTGATGCCGGCTTCAATATCAGCTTGAGTGCTATGAACACCCTTATGGTGGGTAGGCTGTCAAGCTGGGCCGCGTGGACGCTACACCTAGCCATATTCCTGTTAAGAACTGCAGGTTAAATAAATGATCGGTGCATTGGGTTAAATGAGAGAAGCATTACTATCTCAGGATCGAGCTTGTTTCTCCTTCTGGAAGTGATACATTATATAGTCAACAAGACACGGCAGTCCAACACAAGCGTGAGCTGTGGTTGCCCCCGGCAGGCCACTATCCTCGTTGATGCCATTAATATTTGCTCTTATTCATCCCAAATAGTTGCCACAACTGGGCCAGTGAGTTGGACCTGACCAAGCTTTCCGCCCTTGTCCTCCGGAACGATCTTGCCAGACTTTACGTCTCGTTTCCAGATGACCACTGTCTGGTTGCCCTGATGCCCTACTGCAATCTTGTCTCCAGCCTTGTTGAAGGAAAACTGACGGGGAAGCCATCCGCCGGATGGAGCCAACTGGATGAGTTTCAGTGTGCCATCATCCTTGATGGCGAACGTGGACAGTGTGTCTGATGGCCCGGATCCGAATAGGGGTGACGCGCTGAAGGACTTTTCGCGATTCGACACCACGAGGAAACGATGATCAGGCTATATGGAATATCAGCTACTGGGAACGCGGCGTCTGACTAGGGGTTTGTGAGATTATAGACCCTTACACTCATGGCAATCTCGCTTGCTGGGGCCGTGGTTGCAGGAAGTCCGGCATCTAACGCGGGGATGTCAAAGACGCGAGTGAACTTGAGACCTTTTCTCTTATATTCCACCCGGTAGGAATAAATCTTCTGACTGAGTTCGCCGTTATGGAAGAAGAAAGTATCTCCATTTGCCACGACTCGGAAAAACCCATGTCGCGGTCCGCTGCCAGGCTCGGCCGTGAGCTCTCCCACCTCCACAATAGGCGCAACTTTGTGCTTGTTGTAGGTGAATACGCGACACCGATCCCCGCCGAGGTCAGGGATGACGATGTATGTATTTGTTGGGTCAATGATGACGTGGTGAAGGTAACTACGGTCCTGTCGAGAAGCAACAGGTCCGGTTTCGCTGATGTTTGGATAGATTTGTTGCAGTGGCTCAGATCCTGGAAGAGCTCCATTCTTTCCAAGGGCAAACACGGCCGCCGCGCTTCGATTGCTACCGAGAGTTAATATGTGGATCAGAGGCATTTGTCAAATAGAAATAGTGCCTACTTACTATGAGGCAGTCACGTAACCCCGTCTCCCCAATGGCGTGGTCACAATCGCTCCAGCTACACCGCTGAGGGGTGCTTGAACCCGTGCCACACGACTAAGAGTCCCATCGCCATCGATAGAGAAAGAGTTTAGAGATCCGGATGTTGAGGTGCTCACACCGCGGTCAAGACAGTAGAGCACCCGATCCCGACGGTCGAGTGTCAGCCAAGAAGGGTTGGGCCCACAGTCGGCTGTCTTGCCGATAACAGAAAACGCGTACTCATGCCTGTACTTTGTCAAGGATAATGTCGTGACATTGCCACCCGAGTCTGCAGCGAAAAGAGTGGCGGCGTTGCAGGACGCTGCCGACAGCAACCAAAGATTGATACGCATGGTGGAGACTTGCTTAGACCCCGCTCAGCAACCACAGGCAACGAGAAACATGCCTCACTGGTTGACTGGATCAAACTGGGACAAGTATCTGCAATGGTAAATTGACTGGGCTTGAATGGCGTTTCTAAGTGGCACTTGTTGATATTTATGGAACAAGGCTTGTACCATCAAGCCCTGGGCTAACCCGCAATGTAATTACTGAAAACCTGCAAAATAGGGGGGCCCATGCAGATTGCTGGGGTTGTTATGTCCTATATCCACCAACAATATTGTTAGACTAACCCCGCACGGCTGACAAGGATCCGCGCATGCCCCAATGAAGGACTGCGAAAACAGGAAGATGAAATAGCCTAAACGGATTCTCGGAACCCTGCCTCTCTCTTTTCCTACGCTAGGATAAGGAGACGGAAAAGAGTCTGTCGTGGTTCTCTGCGTCGGCATCGGAAGCGGAATCACAATACAATAAACATCAAGTTGGTCGCAACTGTCATCGACCAGCTTATGTGGCTTTAATGTGAGAATACGGTGCCCTTGTGATGGTAGCCTCCGTTCTCTCGAGCTTTTAGGTCCCGTCCCCTCACCGCACTCGGACCCTTAATCTTACGGCCAACTTGTTAGCAAAGGGTTCAATCTGTTCTCTACCATCCTGGACGGCATATCTAGGCTCCCCTAAAAATCGGATGATATTGCAGTCGTCGGGCTGCACCCTGAAAATCCGCTGACGGATATCGGGTTCGAAATAATAGGTCAAATAGGGCGGCTTAATTGTTAGATGGAAGAGGAAGAAGGATCACAATTTCGGCTCGTGGAGGTATGAATTAGACTTACACGTGACATCGGATTGCGGGTCCGAGCCACAGGCCAGTCTTAGCTACGGTATCGACTCCGGCCGAAGCCAGCTACCCTATACCTTGGTTTCTTTAGCTGTGGACTCCAGCCTAGCACATCGTCTTGCCCATAAGGGATTCTGTGGACATCTAGATGTCTTCACGACGGGAATAATACAACAACAACAACGACGACGGCATATCTAGGTTGAGAATTTCTGTCCACGTTACCTAGACATAAGCACCAGAGAAGAGTAGTTGACTAGTTAGAGTCTGCTTCATAAGGGAATCAGGCTTTCGGATGCTAAAATTGCTGCAAGTAGTTTGGAGTAGTAGGAGTATAGGAGTATGCTAGTATTTAATAGTTGTCAAATTCCACGTGCGTCGGCCCAGTCTTGAGAAACTCGCCATCCATGATCCAATCTGCATACGCGTCCTCCATGAAGTCTAGGGCGTTGCTGCTACCCTCGTCCTCACCTTCTCAAGGTCGCAGGATTAGAGGGGTATGCACGCCCCATAGCAGGGCCACCACATCCCCAGTTCGGATTACCGCATAGTCGAAGCCAAGCATACCCTTTGCCATTTTGAAGAGGCTCTTTCCGGGAAAGATCAGACCCTCCAGTACGCCCTGCTCAAATGACGCCAGCTGGTCGCTAATGGCAGAACGTTTGGTCCCTTCGCAACCGTAGCTCTCAGGCCAGTCACGGATGAATTTAGTCAGAGCATCGAGTTCCATGGGTTCTCGGCTCAGGGCCTTGTGAAAGAGCTGGCCGACATGCTCTGAATAGTGATAGTAACCCCTTGAGAATCGTTCGCCAGATATAGTCCTCGGCGCCGCCAGTTGAAGGGCCCAGCTCGGTAAAGCCAACAACGGAGGTGAGCCAGATATTAGTGTCGATTGTCTCGGATTGTGGCAGCTGCAACACTTCGGTGTTGACGTCGACTCTGCATCCAGGGCGATGGAGAGCCAAGGGGCTTACGAAGTCGCCTTTCCACACGGCGTAGGACGGCAGCACGCCAGGGCAGCAGTTTCGCTTCCTGCGGCCGAATAATGGCCGAAGTTGAGTGTGCCCGACCTGCTGCCACTCAGGAACCAATCTTGGTAGGCCGTCTTCGCTGTCCGCCAACCTTTTTGGGACGCAGCGATTGAGATGGTACACCTCAGAACCAGCATTCCCCTCACGGATAAAGGACTTTGTCATGGTACAGAAGACATCAACAAACGATGTGGTGTAGTCTGCTATTGGGCCGAGTCTATCCCCGTCGGTGATAACGCCTATTCTTCTCCTCGAGATCTACTTGACGGATGCTGATGGAGTCGACCTAAAGCCATGAGATGACTCGGTGGCACTGAAGCTGACGGAGCGCGGCATAAAGATTGTGAGCTATCAGGAATGGCTCGCCTTTGACTCGAATGAGTTTGGATTGTATTCATGGCTTCGTCCCAGATACAGTATAACGCTGCGTAGCGCGGAGCATCCTCGACTAGGGATGCCTGACGCCGCTCAAGTGCCAAGTCTTGTGACTGGCTGAGATCGCCAGCAAGCAGGCGAGTCTGATGTCGGCGGTTTCGCGACTAAGAGGCTGATAAAAGAAGACTATGGTAGCAGTGCTTAACAATGAGAGATAAGTCGAAGAATTAGAAGAGATTGCGTAGGACCTCGCTGGGTGAAATAGATTAGCTAGGTTGCTGGCAGCTTCATCGAGGCAAGCGAGTTGCTGGCACGTAAGTAAAGAACCACAATTTGATAAAAGAGATGACCGGGACAAGTCCATCCAGGCAGAGTACCTGGATGGATGTGAGATTGGGAGAATATATAATGTAGAAGTGGAGACTGTCAGCATGAAGTGCCGGGTAGCAATATAAAGCTATATGGTTCAAAATTTATGTATCTAAATGTATATTACAGTTTAATGTATATTTGGAAAGATTAGTAGCTGTCCGCACCGTTAAAGGCGAATTGCTGCTACCACAAGGTCAAAAAAAAAAAAAGAAACCAGCTATGACGCCCTCCACCTATCCTCCTGATAGGTATGTAGGTCAGGCCTGAGTTACCATATTATCCTGAGGACAGAATCATCACCCATAGTCTCACCGCTGTTGCACTTCATGCTTACTCGCTTGCCTCTAGGTCATGAAAGTTCTGAATACGCCACCGGCTAAAATAATCTATTTAAACAAGTGCTTGTTGACAGGCGTCAAAGGCGGCTGACCGGTGAGCACCGCAATGGTATTCTCCATGGCCAGACGTTCGAATCCGATAGACGTTTCCAAAGCCCCTCCTGCTGTATGGCATGTCAAAGTCGCATTCCGCATCTTCTGCAGCCTTGAGTTTGGTCTCGGCTCGTCCTCAAAGACGTCCAGGCCAACGGCGAACAAATCTCCCGAGTCCATCGCATCAGCAACAGCTTCTTCGTCTAAAAGACTGCCACGGGCGATATTGACTAGTCGCGAACCCTTCTTCATCTTTGCAATTTTTTCTCGTGTCAGGATCTTCTTGCCGCCGGCACCAGGGGCTGCCAAGACGATACAATCTACAATGGCTAGCATTTCATCCAGATCGGGATAACAAGTAGCCTCGACGGCAGCCTCCTTCTCCGCGCTCTTGGGGAAAGGGTCATGATACACTATCCGAACGCCGAGCGCCTTGTAAGCCTTGACGGCGATCTGATAGCCAATGTTGCCCAAGCCGATGAGGCCCAAGATGTGGCCACGCGGGTTGTGAGCCGTAAGTTGCGTGTGAGCGTGGGCATCACGGAACTCATCCGCACTGCCGCGAGCAGCCATATTAGACCACTGCATGTTCCGGAACACGGATATGATGTGGTACAAGGCCATGTCGGCGACGGCTTCCGACGAAGCGGCGGCGCCGTTGCAGTAAAGGATACCTGCTTCGGCCATAACATCAACGTCCGCCCAGTCGTAGCCTGCGCCTGCTGATGCGTATATCTTGAGTGACTTGGGCAACAGTGAAATCAACTCGCGGTCCCAACGACCCATCTCGCCCCCAGTGACCCAAAAGGGACGCATGACGGCGTGGAATTGTCCCCATTTGCCGTGACGAAGGGCTTCCAGGAAAGGGCCGCGCTGACGCTCTTCTGCCGAGGGGCAGATTACGGCGAACTGTTCTTGAAGAGTCTTGTATAAGCCATGGTTGTACTTGATCGGGTCCCCGATGTGGAGCACGATTGGCTTCGAGTTTGTTGCCATGGAGAGTCGGGGTGTATTGAAGAGTGAGGGGAGATGCAATGAAGAAATGAGATGAGGTCGGCTGGAGTTGTGATGCTTGCCTTTAGGGTTGGTATTCGACTTGTTCCTCACTGTTTTCTTGCGTGTATCTTTTGAAATATACGCTTTGTTTTTGTATGTGCGTCATCAGCCCAGTCTGACTTGTCCAGTTCCACCTAGGTTGAAGCAGGTTGACCTCAGTGCAAATCCGCTTCACGGGTTAAGTTACCCGGACCAAGATCGCCATTTACGGCTCGTACCCCATGGGGAAGACTCCTAATCTCCCGGTCGGATGTCGCTACGACTAACAGTATGGGCTGGTCGGGTCGGCTGTCTTGGAGCATCGGAGGCATCTCCGGGCGATCTTTGCCCGTCTGTTCATGGCTCAGCGTCGGGTTTCTCTAGGATTGGTGGTTGGTTGCATGGACCCCTGAGATGGCATCCGATGTGATGAGAATGTAACAATCCCCGCTCGTGCTAATAAGATCCACTTCCCCAACTTAACTCCCACTGCCCCAGTCTTCTTGAAATGTCAACAGACGTGGAGATGCGGGGCTAGGCGGCCTGGACTAAGTGCTATGGTAACTTTGCATTGATCGATAAATACTCCTTTGAGCCGGTCATAGCAACCGAGCGGCACCCTTTATCAATATCTACTCATTTTTGCCAGTTCCTGTTGGTTGGACACCTTGCTATATTCACCATGACAGGCGACGATATCAAGAAGGATGTTGGCGACGAGCTTCGGCTTGAGACCCTGAACGGGGCCGACATTGACATTCCAGACCGGGTCAGAAAAGAAAAGGCGCTTTTAAGGAGAGTTGATCGTCGAATGATGCCACTGATGATGGCCCTGTGTACGTCGAGTTTAAATCACTTTTGCAATTAGATTAGTACCTCGAACGCTAACCTTTCTCTCGCATAGACGTTCTCAACTATCTCGATCGGAATAATATTGCCACGGCTCGCCTAGGCAACTTCGAAAAGGACATTGGGCTCGTCGGCCAACAGTACAACACCATCATTAGCATCTTCTTCGTCGGATACATATTGACCCAAGTGCCCACCAACATGATATTGAACAAGATGAGGCCCTCCATCTTCCTCGTCAGTTCACACCCGTCCGCCGAGTTCAATGGTTCAATATTACCTTTCTGACACATTTCTTCAGCCTTCCATCATGGTCGCTTGGGCCACTGTGAGCGCTTGCACCGGTGCAGTGCAAACCTATCATGGCATGATAGCTCTGCGCTTTCTGCTTGGATTCGTCGAGGCGCCATTTTTCCGTGAGCCGTCCTGCCGCTGCCGCTCTGGCTTCCACCCTATGCTGACAATCCTTGAGCTGGCGCGTTGTTCTTATTCAGCTCATGGTACACCAAAAAAGAACTCGCAGTCCGAATATCGGTTCTATACGCAGCCGGTCAGATGGCAGGTGCATTCGGTGGCCTCCTTGGCAGTGCCATCATGGCTTGTATGGACGGCAAGGCTGGCCTCGCCAACTGGCGCTGGTTATGTATGACAACCCGCGACATTGCTCGATATAGCATGACATGAAGCAAGGACTAACAGAAATTCAGTTATCATCGAAGGCTGTGCTACGTATCCTGCTGCTGTCGTCACCTATTTTGTCGTTCCCGACTATCCTAGCACGACAAAGTGGCTGAGCGACGAAGAGCGTAAGATCGCTGTTCTCCGCATGGCTGAAGATGCCAGCAAGGAGGATGACCGTGCCGACACATCCGCAGCCGATGGTGCCAAGATGGCATTTACAGACCCTGCCCTGTACATGATTTGGATCATGCAACTCGGGCTGAATACGGCAGCTGCCTTTACCAACTTCTTCCCAACCATTGTCAAGACTCTTGGCTATAGCTCGACCATTACTCTGTTGCTCTCGGCGCCACCGTATGTCTTTGCCGCAGCACTGGGCATCACCAATTCGTGGCACAGCGACCGTGTCAATGAGCGCTGGCTACACGTCGTCTGGCCACAGGTTTTTGCCAGCATAGGGTTCATCATCTCTGCCGTGACTCTCAACACCGCAGCGCGATACATTTCTACCTTTATGATGATGTCAGTCTACGGATCCTTTGGTTGTATCTTGTCATGGGTATCGAGTTCTCTGCCTCGGCCGTCGACGAAGCGCGCAATCTCGTATGCTGTGGTCAACGCTGGCTCCAACTTCGCCTCCATATATGCCTCTTACTTTTACCCATCCTCTCAAGGCCCGCGATACTGGCAGGCAAACGTCGCAAATGTCGCATTTTCTGGCCTCTGCATCGTAATGGCGACTGTCTTGCGATTCTTCCTCGCACGAAGAAACAAGAAGCTGGCTCAAGCCCGGGATGGGGATATTCTCGAGGAGGGTACCATGAATGGCAGCAGGGTCAAGGCGCTTGCTCAGCGCTGGCAATGCGGACCTGAATATACGTATACTCTATAAGGCATATTAATTCGCACACAAGCTGGTAATGGTCCAAAGTCTTGTGTTAATAGAAGCGAGGGAGGTATGAAGCCACCTGCATGCTAGAATCCTTAAATCACCAACACCGATAATGAAGCAACATATTTTGTTCTATTGGAGTTGATCTTCCTCATTAACTATCTCACTACCCTTTTCGGTCCCCGCGTTTTGCAATACGCAGAGATGAGCTAGGTAGGCCTGCCCGTCGAGGTACCTTTGCTTTACTAACCAGCACTGAGATGGATCTTGCTCCTTGACCGCCGCAACACGAGCATCGAGGCCGTCGCAGCTCCCAAAACATTTCTCCTTAACGTATTGATACGACACATAGTCAGTATCGGTCCAGTTGATCAAGGAATTGGCTACAAGGAACCCGTCATTCTCGCTTCTCTTCTCCCATCCTTGATAGAGCATGCTTGCCCATATATCGCCATTTATCCTTCCCTAACCATGCCGCCGAAACGTGAAAAGGTCGTGATTACTCTAATCACATCGATGCCTTAATACACGCCTCCTTGAGTCCGAAGTCGGGTGAGAATTCCCTCAGCAGAACCTTGGACCAAGCCAGGTCAGAAGGGCGGTAAGCATAGCACTCCAGGGTATAGTTTGTAGTGTTCTCGGCCTCTGGCGACACCACCTTTTCCAGAAGGTAGAATACAATCTCCCGAGCCTTAGTACAGTGATGGGCCAAAAGTCTCCGTACACTCCCACGTTAATGCAATAATGCAGTTCGTTATGCATTTTTGATACACTCTATTTAGGCACATCTAAATGCAGTAAATTAGGTATATGTATTCTTTTGTTTAGGTACTATATTATGCTCAATTAAATACCATTTTATATATAAAGTAGGTACTTATTAGAGATTAAAATAAAGGTGCTGAGTCTGAGTAAAAATGAGAGTGTACGGAGACTTTTGGCCGAAACTATAGCTTGGCATTCAGTGGAATGAACATGCCCTCAGTAAAAACATTGAACACCGTGCGAAGGTTAATCTCGAATCCACTTTTGCTTGACGACCGGCGGAGCGACGGCGGGAAGTGAAGAGCTCTAAACCGTCGTTTAAAGTCTTCCTTGAACAGTTAGCTTCTCTGGATGTCAAGCCATGCGAACATGACCAACACTTGAAGATCAGGGGCCGAGTAGTTCAAGATCTAGGAGCGTCTCACGACGAGAAAGGGATCGTGATCTAACAGGCATTTCAAAAGCAGATATGCGAACTTTCTCTAGCAGTGGTTGCGACAGCAGCGACAAGGACTGGAGCAACCTAGGGCCGAGTAAACTGATCAAATACAAATCAGTGGCATCGACGTCGGCCCCATCATTGACGAGTGTCTTAACGCAGCTAATGTTGTTGAGCGCGACTGCCAGGTGCAGCGGCGTTTTGCGCCGAGCCAGGAGATTGTCGCAGAAGAGGAGAAGGTTCAAAACGCCGTCCCCGTGGCAGAATTCCGCTGCGAGATGGGCTGTGGTAGATGACTAATAGCCACATTTACGGGCCTAGATGTCAATGCCCTCGGGTTGAAGTAGAAGCTTGACCATGGAGGAATCACTGCGTACGATCCCTAACAGAAGCGGTGCAAATGCGTATGGCGAGCTCTGCCTTGGGTGAGCGTTTAAGTCTGCGCTTCCATTCAGCAGCAGATCTGCTGCCCGCTTGTCTCTGGCCAAGACAGAGCTGTGAAGTGGAATCCACCAGACTTTATCTTTGATTAATGGGAACCCGTCATCGACATTATTGTAGACGGTGATTCCATTGAATCTGCGTTCAACATGCTAGTGCAAGGAGAGACTATATCGCCGACTTCTCTTGGAGCTCCTTTAATTCACTTCAAGCTTCTTCATGAACAAAGCGGAAAGGCTAAACTCGTCTCCAGCCTGTCACATGCAGTTAACGGCGCTAATGGCTTAGGTCGAAGTGTCCAGATTTTGGGCAATATCTACAACGGTTCTTCAACCTAGGAAGTCTACGACTTCAGATGCTTCGTCAGTCACATCCGGCTGCGCAAGGTGGGGAGCTATGCCTGCTGAAGCGAGACACTTCGGAGCTCCTCTATGACTACGATACCGTCCATCTGTCAGTAGCCACACAGGATGGCCCGCCCACCGTTCTTGTACGATTCATTCCCATGCCTCAACCACTATACGGCAACACGCAAGCTCCCCTATTTATTCTAGCTTCCTCTTCCGTTCTTAGCTCCCTTACTGGCTCCCAGTACGTTGTATTCGGTCGCCTTGTCTCCGGTCGTGCCGCAATCCCACACCAGAACGGCCATTAGCCACTATAAATCGGGCCGCAGCGGCTTACCCCACAGTCCCACTCTTTCTCCGAGAAGAGACGCCTTCTAGGCTGCACCTCATTCCATCCGGAGGGTAATGTCCATTACTGGTCCCGCCTCTGCCCTTCCACATTTATTGCTCAGGATGGCGAAGAGAAATCCGGGGTTCAAGTTATAAGGAAAGAGAGCATTTACATCAGAAACAGATTAATTAAAGTCATGCCGGTAAAGCGCCGAACGCGGCAAGATTCCCGTTACGGACACGGCCGATGCCCAGATGCAAGGAACAAAGTTTCACTAGATCATGTTACACCCCCCTTACTCTTCCCCGCAACTGTGGGTTCGGATGGTTAAGCCTATCCCATCGAGTGCGGATGGACCCCATTTTCGCCAAGGGCGGGGTAAAGCCAATCAGGGCTTATGGGACCACTAGAATAATCGAATCATATGCTAAGATTCAGGGTACCTCGATTCCTCTATAGATTTTGGGTGTGCCAGAGGTACCAACAATCTCCATCAGTACATAGCGGTACGTTACAGTCTAAGCAGCCTTTTCGAGTCTTTTTTCGCTGTTGCGGCTGTTGAGTGAGGCTATTCCTAGATACCTCACTTAGAGCCTGGCGTTTCTTCCTCCTGCCGCAATAGGTGCAAGGCGAGTTAACCC